>JAINUG010000127.1:2912548-2925048 GCA_029706075.1 Aldrovandia affinis
ATCCCCATTTTAACATCTCTCTGTCTCTGTCTCTCTCTCTCTGTCTCTCTCTCTCTCTCTCTCTCTCTGTCTCTCTCTCTCTCTCTCTCTCTCTCTCTCTGTCTCTCTCTCTCTCTGTCTCTCTCTCTCTGTCTCTCTCTCTCTCTCTCTCATTTCTGTCTCTCTCTCTCTCTCTCTCTCTGTCTCTGTCTCTCTCTCTCTCTCTCTCTCTCTCTCTCTCTCTCTCTCTCTCTCTCTCTCTCTCCATTCATCCTGATTCTCTTGGCAGCAGTCGGAAGGCTTTTCGATTGCTTTATGGATCTCCGGCTTATGGTATGAATACAATAAATAAGTCTTATTACAGTGGGGAGCACCTTCTTCTCCACATGCAGTGGTGTTATCTTCAGGACAAAACCGTGTTGAAGTCCTCGCCCCGTAAGGATCAACTTCTTGAAAGGGTCAAATGGGGCGTCAACGTGCGTTGCAGCGCGGCGATGCGCAGAGGGTCCAGGAGTTTCTGAATTGAGGAGTCCATCATGTTCTGAATCTTGTGCGAAATATCAAATTCGACGTCTGGTTTTTGCTTTTTTTTCTGCATCAGGGTAGAAGATTTAGTTGTACTAAATACTTTTGGTTTTCAGTTTTTTTTAGCCGTCCACTGCCTGCACGTTGTGAGAGCAGACCGTTCCACATCAGTCTAATCATGGCTGTGGAATTCAGCACAAACCACCGAAGGGTGAAAAAAAAAAAAAAAAAAAGAGATGCTGAAGATTGAACAGCAAAACACTGTGTGTTTTTAACGGACGGCGTTTTAACGCACGATGCGCAAATCTCCCATGGCATTCCAGTCTGGGCAGGAAATTGCAGATTTGGGATGGTGCAATGATGGAAAACAGGAGGGTTGTAGTTCCGTGATGCTTTAGAAGGAATGCGAGCAGCTGTGGCCCATGTACGTACATGCGTATAAGCACATGCAGTGGTGCACATCAGGCAGCCATTGTAAATAAGAATTAGTTCTTAATGGCTTGCCTGGTTAAATAAAGGTTAAATAAAATAATTAAAATTTTAAAAAATGGAGCGCAATGGCTGGGGAACTGGGCTTGTGACTCAAGAGGTTGCAGGTTCGATTCCCAGGTGGGACACTGCTGTTGTGCCCTTGAGCAGGGTACGTAACCTGAGTTACTGAAGTAAAATATCCGACTGTATAAGGAGTGAGTAATGATATTAACTCGTGTTAATTAGGTTCATTGGGTTGATCTGGATAAGGGTGTCTGCTAAACGACACTAAATGTACATTTAAAGTTTAGCACTTGCATGTGAGGTCACAAGGTTTGCCAGTGCTACGGGTTTGTCACAACCCCTGTTATGACACCCGATGCAACACTCTGAGATAGAGTTCAGCCCAGTCAGCCACTCGCAGACAGTGTTTTTGTGCTGTGGATTTGTCTGCGTTGTTGCCTCATTGCACGCTGAGCGCCTTTTCTGTGTCACCTGAATGCCGCTGTGGTTTGTGCATGCTGCAGTGTTGCAAGGACTGCAAACAAGCCACTCTGTACACAGGTGTGTGCGTGTGTGCATGTGTGTGTGTGTGTGTGTGTGTGCGTGTGTGTGTGTGTGTGCGCGTGTGCGTGTGTGCATGAGTTTGTGCGTGTGTGTGTGTGTGTGTGCGTGTGTGCGTGTGCATGCATATGCATGTGTTCGCGTGCGTATGTGTGTGAGTATATGTGTGTGTGCATGTGTGCGTGTGCATGCGTATGCATATGTGTGCATGCGCATGTGTGTGAGTCTATACGGTTGTGCATGTATGTGTGTGTTTCTGTGTGTGTGTGTGTGTGTGTGCGCGTATACGTGTGCATGTGCGTATACATGTGTATGTGTGTATGTGCGTGTATGCATGTGTGTGTATACGTCCGTCTGTGTGTGTGCGTATACGTGAGTGTGAGTGTGTGAATGTGTGCGTGTGTGCGCGTGTGTGTGTGTGAGTGTGTGTGTGTGCGTATACGTGTGTGTGAGTGTGTGAGTTTGTGTGTGTGTGTGTGTGTGAGCGTGCGCGTGAATAAAACACAGACGTTAATGATAAACTCTCTAAAATGCTGTGCTGCGTCAGGCCAGAGTGCTTTAGTTAGCCCCTCGTGTTTCTGCTCTGTCAGCCCACCGGAGCCTGCTTGCTGTGCCATTTCTCCTGATTAGCATCTGTCCTCCAACCCGCCAGTGCGATTCCACCCTTTTATTTATATATATTTATATATATCTCTCTCTTTTTGTTTTGGCTGTGGCGGTAGAGCTCAGGCACCAGAGTGCTGTGCGTGTGATAACGGTGTCGGGAGAGCAGGGCTCCTTATCGACCGTGTCTTCCTGCGCGGTGTGGGCCGCCTCTGTGAGGCGTGGGAAGCGAGGCCTTGGGGGCCACCGCCCCGATCGCCCCTGGGGTTTGGTGTGGGGAAGTGTGCCGCTGCCTGCTCTGCCCAAACTCAGACACTCAGGCCCGGGCTGCCGTCTCTCGCTCAGGCCGACAAGCTAGGAGGGCTAGGAGGGTTAGGAGGGCTAGGAGGGCTAGGAGGGTTAGGAGGGCTAGGAGGGCTAGGAGGGTTAGGAGGGTTAGGAGGGCTAGGAGGGCTAGGAGGGTTAGGAGGGCTAGGAGGGTTAGGAGGGTTAGGAGGGTTAGGAGGGTTAGGAGGGTTAGGAGGGCTAGGAGGGTTAGGAGGAGGAGGTTAGGAGGGTTAGGAGGGCTAGGATGGTTAGGGGCTAGGGGCTAGGAGGGGAGGAGGGTTAGGAGGGTTAGGAGGGCTAGGAGGGTTAGGAGGGTTAGGAGGAGGAGGGTTAGGAGGGCTAGGAGGGAGGGTTAGGAGGGTTAGGAGGGTTAGGAGGGTTAGGAGGGTTAGGAGGGTTAGGAGGGCTAGGAGGGTTAGGAGGGCTAGGAGGGTTAGGAGGGTTAGGAGGGCTAGGAGGGTTAGGAGGGTTAGGAGGGCTAGGAGGTTAGGAGGGTAGGAGGGTTAGGAGGGCTAGGAGGGTTAGGAGGGCTAGGAGGGCTAGGAGGGCTAGGAGGGCTAGGAGGAGGGCTAGGAGGGTTAGGAGGGCTAGGAGGATTAGACGGAGAGATCTCAGCTCCAGGTCGAGTTGCTTTTCTGTTGCTGTACAGTGTGCTGCTTTCAGAGGCTTCTTCTACACAGGAGCGATTGAGTTTGGTCCTGAACGTCTGTCTGTCTGCGGCCGCTCCGCGTGGCGGGCTCTGGTCCCGTCCTCGATTACGCCGCGCTGTAGCGACCGGCGAGTTTGCGTAACTTTGATTGACTTGTTTTCCCCCCGTGACTCGCACGGCCCGTTCTGGGTACAGGCAGAGAGCAGGAGCGCGCAGTGTGCAAAATTCTTCCGCTGCAGATTCATTCCTGGCGGTGTGGATTTCTGGAAGAGGGGTCGAGAAGGCCAGGCGCACATCAGTGTGAAAGAAGGACGGAGAGGAAGACACACGCGACGCACAGAGCCCGTCTCATACGCTTGAAACTTGGCTCGTTGATATTTCTTTGAGCCGGCTTTTATACCCACTTAGGTTGTCTTGTGCAGTGTCAGTGTTGCTGAGCGGTGTCAGTGTTGGTGTGAGTGTTGTTGTTGTTGTGTCGCAACAGCAGTGTGTGGGCCATGCCCAGTTTGAGTGTTCCTGAGTTGTAATTTTCACTGTAAATGGCGTGAGTGTCAGTGTCAGTGTGAGTGTGCGCGTGTTTATAGTGTGTGTGTGTGTGTGTGTGTGTGTGTGCGTGTATGTGTGTGTTGTGTGTGTGTGTGTGTGTGTGTGTGTGTGTGTGTGTGTGTGTGTGTGTGTGTGGTAGTGTGGTACTAGCCAGTGTGCTGCAGCAGCAGTGTGTGGGCCATGCCCAGTTTGAGTCGGTTCGGGGTGGTCTGGCTGTTATGTACGCTTCTATAAATAATCTGTGATATGGGCCATAAAAGTGGATAGAGTGCTGAACAGCAGCCACGGGACTGTGTGTGTGTGTGTGTGTGTGTGTGTGTGTGTGTGTGTGTGTGTGTGTGTGTGTGTGTGTGTGTGTGTGTGTGTGTGTGTGTGTGTGTGTGTGTGTGTGTGTGTGTGTGTGTGTGTGTGTGTGTGTGTGTGTGTGTGTGTGTGTGTGTGTGTGTGTTTGTCTGTGTGTGTGTGTGTGTACATATGTTTGTGTGTGTGTGTGTGTGTGTGTGTGCGTGTGTGCGTGCGTGCGTGCGTGCGTGCGTGTGTCTGAGGCTGAGTGAAATGGCAGGATGGGCTGCTCTGTGCCCTCCTCAGCTCTCAGCTGGCGCTGTACTCTTCTGTGGGCTTCTGGGGGACGCATTGAGCTGCAAGTGAACTGAATACCCGTGAGGGGAGAGGCCTGTGGTCCTGAGGGCTGAGCCCAACCCCCCCCGAGAGATAATGCCAAGTCTAGACTAGACGTGCATGGGTCATTTCCTTACCCAGTCCCACCTGGCCCTTCTGGGACAGTACTTCCCTGCAGGAGAGAGTGAGGGGGGGAGAGAGAGAGAGAGAGAGAGAGAGAGAGAAGAGAGAGAGGAGAGAGAGAGAGAGAGAGAGACAGAGACAGAGACAGAGACAGAGACAGAGACAGAGACAGAGACAGAGACAGAGACAGAGAGAGAGATATGACTGCATGAGGCTGTACTCTGCTGGTACTGAACGTAAACGCTTCCTGGTGCTGTTGCCGTCTGGTGATGATTTGGGGGCTTTGGCACTCCAGAGGCCGTGAGGTAACCCAAAATAAAAACGAGCGTTGGCACGGACAGGAGTCAGAGAGGAGGAGGGGGGGCTCGTCTCCCTCCCTTCTTGAAACCGATGTGATTTTAATTCTCTAATAACAAGAAGATTAAATGACTTTAATCTTTGTTGGGGAAATAATTCTCTGCCTCCCCCTCCAAAAGGATCCTGACCGAGATTAGCATTCCTCTGTTTCTCTGTCTGATCTCAGGAGGAATGGCTCACAGAACGGCAGTGATTAAAATCGCCCGGAGTTCTTCATGTTTAACGCAGAATCACGCTGCCCTGAGGCGGGCGGGCAGGCGGGCGGGCGGTTTGGACCGGGAACAACGGCCCTTCAGACCTCTCGCTCACGGCAGAGGACACTTTAAATAGACTCTGTGGGTTCGCTTTGTGGCATTCCGCAGTCGAGGCGTGAGAGCGGCAGCACCCGTAGGAGAGGGTGCTGCTGATTGGCTGTCTCTGGCCTCTCTCTCAGTGAAGGGGAACACATGGACACGTTTCCACCGTCGCACGTAGTCAAGCGATAACGCTCTGACCGTTTGACCTTTTGTCTGTTTATCCGACTCATTACTCAAGGCTCTTTTCGAGTGGTTGTGAGTAGAGCGACTCCCTCTTTCAGTCGAGTAGCTGCTCTAAGGCATTTTTCATGGTCGGGGGGGAAGGTGTATCAGTTTCTGAAGCGTAAGGTTAATTTGTTTCGCGGTCACGGGGTGCAGATGTCTAAACAATGAGCTTTGTCCGTTTATCTGGCTTTTTTTACTGTTTATTCAATGGGGGTTATTCAAGGTACGGTCCAGTTGGGAAAACCATAATCATGGGAGACAAAGACTTTTTCATAATGATAGGGATCGGGGAGGAGGGGGGGGGGGCATGGAGAGGGATAGGGGAAGGGAGGGTGGGGACACACACGTGAGGAGGGGTACACCATGTGCAGATGTGCACACGACCCTAAAGGGCTTATGCTCACAGCCTCAAGTGCCTCGCAAGGAATCTGGTTTCATTAAGGTCAAGAGCAGATGACCGTGACCCTGACCGTGACCATGACCGTGATCGTGATCCATACGGCCTGTAGCCCACGTCGCTCCCCCTCCGGGCTCGGGCGGCTCCGCCGGGTAAGGGGTAGGAGAGAGGAGGCGGGCTTCGTGTTCGCCACGAGTCCGCAGGCCGTTAAAGTCCCGGCAAGACTCGAGTAGGCCACGGTCCCTACAGCTTCCCTTCTCCTCGGATATGGGAGGACGGAGTGAGAGTTTCCGCCAGCCCACGTCTTCAGGAAGTTCCTCCTGTGCACCACGTCTCCAGGGATACACACAACACAAGACAGGTGCTTTTGATGGCAGAGACAGGGAGAGGGTTAAATCTTGAGTTTGTTTCTCACGAAGAATAGCGGCACCGCAAGTGTTATCGAAGGCTTTCATCGCCCCTGGGTAGGCCGTGCTGTGGTGAAGGGAGGGGTGGTATGTCGGTGTTGGTCACACTCTCACTGCGCTTACCTGTGGCAATCGCACCGATTGGACAGATTTTAATCTGCCTCCAAAAGAAATGGGAGAGGTTTATTACCCATGGAAGAGAGCTCAGTGCGTGAGAATGTTTAAAGAGGTAGTAGTAGTAGTGTCTTTATTCAGTCATGACACAATACAATAAATATAAACAGTCCGGACAATATAAGCAAGGTAGTGACTGAAAAGGTATAGGCAGAAGCATAATGCTTATATATGCCTATCCTACATACTTATCAATTGAAGCTACCCTCCAACAAATAATAAAAGAAAAGAAAAAATAAAGTAAAAGAAAATCATTTACACTTTGTAACCCTCAAAAATAGCTTTATAAGCCATTCTTTTGAAAACCAAAAGCGAATTACACATTCTTAAATTTATATTAGCATAGTTCCATAATTGAACCCCAACAATAGAAATACATCTCCTTTTAATCTCTTTTTTAGTTTTTTTGTACAGTAAACTTACAGACATTTCTCAAATCATATTTGGACTCCTGTATTGAAAAAACCCCTTTGTACACAGTCTGGGAGTACCTTTGATTTAGCTCTATACATTATTAGCATTATTTTATAATATACCAAATCATTAAATTTCATAGCATGGGATTTTATAAACAGTGGATTAGTGTGATCATAGTAACCAGCCTTATTAATAATACGCATGGCTCATTTTTGTAGTACGACTATTGAATTTATCCCTCTCCCCCCCCCCCAGCGCTCCTGCATCCAAGTGTTGTTTACGTCCTGCTGCTGTTGAACAGTCATACATACTACTGCGTATGCATGCGCGCATCGACAGCCCGCTCAGAGGCAAGGCTGCCTGCTCACCGATTCAGTCGACCGGCCTCTTTCCAGATGCCCTTTTTCAAACGCGCCTCCGCGATCGTTGAGTGAAGTGCCCTTTCCGAAACCCGACGAACCGGTCGTCCTCTTCACCTCGCCCCGGTATGCGGAGGCTGGCCTCGCGCTAAGCGGTTGCCATGCCTCCATCCTCAACGCGCGCGTGCGGCAGTTCGCGCGACGGAAAGGGATTCTCGCAGGCACACAAAAGCAGGGTGCGCCAAAAAGGCCCGCGAACTGTGGCTTAATCTCCGCGGCGTCGCAGCGCCACAAAACAAAGCGCACGTTGGCGCAGACTATTTTTAGTCCATTGTTTGCCCGGAGAAGCCTTTCACTCGCTTTCACAGTCCGCGTCGCCAACGGCTCTCCTTCTTTTTCCAGGGGATTTTTTTCTCTTTCTTTCCTGTTGTCGTTGTTTTTGGGATCTGGAGGGTTTTTTTCAAATGTATTTGTAAAACATTTTAGAAACCGTTGAAGTGCACTTACAGTAGTGACTGCAGACATTTTTCAGTATATATGGTCCCAGTGGGAATCGAACCCACAACCAAAGCATTGCCAACGCTATGCTCTACCTACTGAGCTACACAGAACCACCAAAATGGTGGAAGTGGGCGTGTTCAAAGTGAAACCAGGACCGCGCCACAAAACTCTCTCCTTTCAGCAGGCCTGCTCTCCTCCGCGGAGGTGTCGTGCGAGGCGTGGCTTCCGTGCACATGGCCCCGTGTGAAAACGTCCGCCCCGTTTCCGCGGCGCCTCTCAATGGGCCCTGTTCGCACCGCTCGCGTGAGAACTCCGCGTCGCCGGGACGCCTTCTGTGAGGCGCCAGCAGCACCCATTAACCGAGGTGTCTCCCTTTCACCGATGTGTTAAACAGGAATGAGAACAGCGTCTCTCTCACTCTCACCTGCAGACACCCACGCGTCACTCGGTCTCGGATATAAACGCACAAAGACGCACAAAACTCTAACGCTCACTTAAGCTTATTGTCAGGTGTGGTACAGTCTGAGTTGTTTTCCCCAGCACCCGCAGCCAATGGGCAGTCGCAGGGTTTCATTACTAGTGGAGAGTATGTGCTGTGCCTATATAGTCATACATAGTGTCTGCGGGAAACGTTTAAGGGACAAGCTCAAAGGAAAGTTGAAAACTCGAAACCCCGAAGTCTACCCGAGAGGCATTGATGTGGCGTGGCGAGGTGAACTGCGCCGCCTTTCAACATCGAGACGCGCCGCGCGTTGCGAACTGCGATTCTCGAGCGCGCTCGGTTGAAGCTTTGCGTCTGAACTTGTGTGAGCCGGGGGCCCGGCCGGCCGTAACCCTAGCTGTCCTTATTTAAGGCCGGGGGGTCGCGCTCCCTGTCCCGTCTCATGTTCCTCACGTCTCACTCTCTCTCTCTCTCTCTCTCTGTCTTTTTCTGTCTCTCCCTCCCCTGTCTCAGGTATGGCCTCGCAAGTGCAAGTCTTTTCCCCGCACGCTCTCCAGTCCAGCGCCTTCTTTAGTGTGAAGAAGCTGAAGGTGGAGCAGGGCTGCCCGTGGGACATGACCGGCTACGGCGCGCACAGCACAGCGTACAGCCACAGCAGCAAGAACGCGCCGGCCGCCCCGCTCCAGGCCGCCGGCTCCGCCCTCCCCTGCGAGCAGACGCTCCTGTTCCCGGCCGGCGCGGGGTACGTCGCGGCAGCCTCGGCGACCGGCTGCACCTCCTCCTCCTCCGGGGCGGGGCAGCCGCTGGGCGCGGGCGCGGTCCACAACCTGACCCGCCGGAGCACCGTCAGCCTGCTGGACACCTACCAGCGATGCGGGCTTAAGCGCAAGAGCGAGGAGCTGGACAACCACCGTCGCCACGACGACGACGACAACGACGGCAGCAGCGTGCAGATCGTCGACGAGCAGCCCGCCATGATCCAGAACGCCGGCAGCGTCGCCACGGCGACCGCCTCCGCCACCGCCGTCGCCAACGGCAACGCCGCCGCCGCCGCCTCCAAGACCGGCGGCTCCGGCGGAGAGGGCGACTACCAGCTGGTGCAGCACGAGGTGCTCTGCTCCATGACCAACACCTACGAGGTGCTGGAGTTCCTGGGCCGCGGCACCTTCGGCCAGGTGGTGAAGTGCTGGAAGCGCGGCACCAACGAGATCGTGGCCGTCAAGATCCTGAAGAACCACCCGTCGTACGCGCGCCAGGGCCAGATCGAGGTGAGCATCCTGGCGCGCCTCAGCACCGAGTGCGCCGACGACTACAACTTTGTGCGCGCGCACGAGTGCTTCCAGCACAAGAGCCACACGTGCCTGGTGTTCGAGATGCTGGAGCAGAACCTGTACGACTTCCTGAAGCAGAACAAGTTCAGCCCGCTGCCGCTGAGGCACATCCGGCCCGCGCTGCAGCAGGTGGCGGCGGCGCTGATGAAGCTCAAGAGCCTGGGCCTCATCCACGCCGACCTCAAGCCCGAGAACATCATGCTGGTGGACCCGGCCCGGCAGCCCTACCGCGTCAAGGTCATCGACTTCGGCTCGGCCAGCCACGTCTCCAAGGCCGTGTGCTCCACCTACCTGCAGTCCCGCTACTACAGGTGAGCGCTGCGGAGACCTGCTGCCTGAGGCGGGGGTCGTGATGGTCGCGAGCGTGGCGGCGGGGCGGATTTATCTCAGCGATCGCGTGAACGCCGCTGGCCCTCAAGCGGGTCAGGGCTCCCCCTGTAGGGCCTTGCTTTGGGATTTCACGCCCGGTCGTGAAAGCGCGTGGATCTCGCGTAAAGCCGATTGAAGTCGGGTCAGTTTTCCGGTTGGTTTGCGCATCTTATGAAACTCCTTTTCTCTGTAGCGATGCGTATCCTGTACAGTGGACGAGAGCGTCTGAATTGAGTGGCATTTCAGCGTGTTGTTTTAGAAACACGCAGGTTACAGTGAGAGGGCATGATGGTCACTCAAAACATATTTTTTTTTTTTTTTTTTTTTTAACTGGTGGCGGTTATAAGATCATAAGTGAGGTCCTTGAAAGTGATTACAATTTTCCTTTAAGATGCTTAAACAGGGGGCTAAATGTTCTGTCACCAGCACTATAGCACAGGAACACTGATCACTATAGCACAGGAACACTGATCACTGTAGCACAGGAGCACTGATCACTATACCACAGGAGCACTGATCACTATAGCACAGGAACACTGATCACTATAGCACAGGAGCACTGATCACTATAGCACAGGAGCACTGATCACTATAGCACAGGAACACTGATCACTGTAGCACAGGAACACTGATCACTATAGCACAGGAGCACTGATCACTATACTGTAGGAACACTGATCACTATACCACAGGAACACTGATCACTATAGCACAGGAACACTGATCACTATAGCACAGGAGCACTGATCACTATACTGTAGGAACACTGATCACTATAGCACAGGAACACTGATCACTATAGCACAGAAACACTGATCACTATAGCACAGGAGCACTGATCACCATAGCACAGGAACACTGATCACTATACCACAGGAACACTGATCACTATAGCACAGGAACACTGATCACTATAGCACAGGAACACTGATCACTATAGCACAGGAACACTGATCACTATACTGTAGGAACACTGATCACTATAGCACAGGAACACTGATCACTATACTGTAGGAACACTGATCACTATACTGTAGGAACACTGATCACTATAGCACAGGAACACTGATCACTATAGCACAGGAACACTGATCACTATAGCACAGGAGCACTGATCACTATACTACAGGAACACTGATCACTATAGCACAGGAACACTGATCACTATAGCACAGGAACACTGATCACTATAGCACAGGAGCACTGATCACTATACCACAGGAGCACTGATCACTATAGCACAGGAACACTGATCACTGTAGCACAGGAACACTGATCACTATAGAACACTGATCAGGAACACAGGAACACTGATAGCACAGGAGAACACTGATCACTATAGCACAGGAACACTGATCACTATAGCACAGGAACACTGATCACTATAGCACAGGAGCACTGATCACTATAGCACAGGAACACTGATCACTATAGCACAGGAGCACTGATCACTATACTATAGGAACACTGATCACTATACCACAGGAACACTGATCACTATAGCACAGGAACACTGATCACTATAGCACAGGAGCACTGATCACTATAGCACAGGAGCACTGATCACTATAGCACAGGAGCACTGATCACTATAGCACAGGAACACTGATCACTATAGCACAGGAACACTGATCACTATACTGTAGGAACACTGATCACTATAGCACAGGAACACTGATCACTATAGCGCAGGAACACTGATCACTATAGCACAGGAGCACTGATCACTATAGCACAGGAACACTGATCACTATACTGTAGGACCAATCACTGATCACAATGGTACTGATCACGGTACTTACAAGCCTGAGGTGTGATTGGCGGCCCGCAATGTACGCTTAGGCTAGAGGCCGCCTACGTTATCGTGTTTTAAGTTGATGAAACAAAGCTTTGAAGATCAAACGCCGCCCCTGTTTTTACCTGCTCTGCGGATGACGGCACCCGGCAAGAATTTACCGCGCGAGGATTGTTTTCTCTTCCCTTTTGTGCTTTTCCCCGTCTCAAGCCAGGGGTTAAAAGAACGAGAGACGAGAGAGACCCTCGTTTAGGAGTGGGTGTAAACTCACGGGGCCCTGCGACGCACGCTCACCGGGTCGGGTTTCCCGAGGGGGGCGTAGGCCCGGGTTCACGGAGAGTGCGTCCGTAATGCCTCCCCGTAACGCACACCAGGGGGGCCCGACATTAGAAACAGATGACCGGGCGCGTTCGGGCGGGTAGCCTTCGCGGCCGTTGAGACGCGGCCCCGCCTTTGTTGCCGGGCGACCACGGTCCGTCAGACGGAGCGCGGCACGACACCGCGGTTAAGACGGCGAGTCCCGGAGCACCGCAGGAAAGGCCAAGCCGCTGGGTTTGGATGGCGCGTTCGCTGAGGTGCTCCTGTGTGCTCGACGCTCTTTACGACCGCAGTGACCGTGTTTACTCTCGCGGCTGTTTACAGCTACAGTGAAAGGGTCACAGTTTTCCTTGTCTGAGTTTTCCTCGTGATTTATCGGGTGGAAACTCGATCGCCCGCAGTGTCAATTTTACGTGCCTTTCCTGCACGTGTCCCGGAGTGGGTTTGACCTTCACGTTGGCAGAAACTAAAACAGCGCATTCTTCAAAATGTTCGCAATGCGCTGTGTGCGTAGAATCAGGATAAGGTGCCTAAATATTTTCGACACTGGCGTGGGCAATATTTTGACATTTGGCTTTGTGTTCCGGCAGAAATTCACAAGAAATGTTACAAGCTCTAAGCTCGTCCTTTCAAATAAACATTCCGTCAAGTCGTGCGCCCTTGTTCGGCTTTTCAGATTTTTTGCTTGTTACTGTTTAAACTTCCTA
>JAINUG010000127.1:2927548-2937748 GCA_029706075.1 Aldrovandia affinis
CGCAGTGGCGCATCCCTCATCTGCGGAGTGACGCGCGCCTAATGCGGCCGTCGATTTCAGCCGGATGTTGCCGGATATCCGATATCCAGTCGATATCTCGCGAGCGCCGCGGAGTGCGAAGAGCGTCGTGAATTCAGGCGAACGTTAATGACATCGATTTCGTTCTCTTTCTGTTGCCAATCCAGGTATTTTGTCTTTGTTAGCGTTGTTAAAGCCTGGCTACATGGCCGCTGGTAAAATGATTGGGGTTGGAGTCGGGAGCCCCGGTCCGCATGTTCCTGGTGTTTGGGGGCACGGGCGGGGGCAGGGGAGTCTGACTGATTGAGATTGAGAAAATAGTTTTACTGTTATTACACTTTGGACCTTGGATGGGGTGAATTACAGGGCGTCTTATCAGCGCACTTGAATTCCCTTTACCCCAGGGCCTGTGTGCTGACATCTCTCAGTTCGGTGAAGAGATGAGACGAGCAGCTCATTAGCTCCCCGTTACTCAACACACACACGTACGTACAGACGCTGCTCAAAGTCATTCTGGCAGCTTTTAAAAGCACGCCATTACCGCTGAATAAGTACTAATGATAAATGGGTGTGAAGTCACTCGCACTCTCTCTCACACAAGCACAAGCACACACTCACACACTCTCTCACACACACACACACTCACACACACACAACACACACTCTCTCACCCAAGCACAAGCACACACACACTCACACTCTCTCTCACACACACAAGCACACACACACTCACACTCTCTCTCACACAAGCACAAGCACACACACTCACACACTCTCACACAAGCACAAGCACACACACTCACACACACACACACAAGGACACACACTCACACACTCTCTCACACACACCACACACACACACTCACACACTCTCTCACACACACAAGCACACACACTCACACACTCTCTCACACACACAACACACACACACACACTCTCTCACACACACACAAGCACACACACTCACACACTCTCTCACACAAGCACAAGCACACACACACACACACTCTCACTTTCACACACACACACACACACACGCTCTCTCTCTCACACACACACACACTCTCTCTCACACACACACACACACACTCTCTCACTCTCTCTCTCACACACACATACTCTGCAGAAGCTCTCCGCGTTCTGTGACACTTTAACCAGTGATACGACTCCAGGGCTGGTCTGTAGCTTGTCTGTAGAAGGTAATCATCACGCGCCCACCCAACTGCTTTTGTGGAAACCTTCATTTATTTGAGTTATTTCTCCCATAAATCCACACTGCCCGTGTGAAATCAGGTGGTACCTAACCAGCAGAAAAGCACAAACTGAGGGATTACAGGTCCCTGGGGGGTGCGTTGGCAGAGGCTCTCCACGAACTAACAGAACAGCGCCTGCCTTCTGTTCCCGACTGGTACCAATAATCAGGGTCTTGCATGAGTCATGAAGTCCCCCAGGACAAAGCAGGCCTGGCCACCACCCTTCCACTGGGACACCCAACCCCCCCATATTACAAATCTGATACAAGGGTGGGGAAAAAAAAACAATGTCCACCAGAGTAGTGTAAATAAGGCTTGGCCGAGTTCTCCCTGAATGAATCCGCTGCTCCTCTCAGGTGTGAGAGAGCTTGTCTGTGGGGAGAGGTGCATCCCGGGCCGTTCATCACAGACTCTCGATTACAGCGAAGCGCTTCCTTTGTGCAACTGCGTGCTGTTTGCAATTTTGCCACGGTGGACCGGAGAAAGGAAGCTGTTTTCCCAGCAGGAATAATTTGGTAATAGGTGAGCTAATCTACTGCAGGCCGAGCTACTCTGGACCAGCTGGGGCCCTTCGGGGCTACGTCCCCTGGATGTGAGAGGGCAGGCGGACGTGCAGAGCTGGCAGCCCAGGCACAGCCAGCCATTATGATCGAGGAACAGATGCGGCCCTTGCGCTTGCTCCATGATCACAGACACAACTCTGACCCACAGTTACAGACATCTATACGCAGTCATAAACATCTATGCCCAGTTATAGACATCCATGCGCAGTTATAGACATCCATGCGCAGTTATAGACATCCATGCGCAGTTACAGACATCCATGCGCAGTTATAGACATCCATGCGCTGTTACAGACATCCATGCGCTGTTACAGACATCCATGCGCTGTTACAGACATCCATGCGCTGTTATAGACATCCATGCACAGTTATAAACATCCATGCGCAGTTACAGACATCCATGCGCAGTTACAGACATCCATGCACAGTTATAGACATCTATGCGCAGTTATAGACATCCATGCGCAGGTATAGACATTTATGCACAGTTATAGACATCCATGCGCTGTTATAGACATCCATGCGCAGTTATAGACATCCATGCGCAGTTATAGACATCCATGCGCAGTTATAGACATCCATGCGCAGTTATAGACATCCATGCGCAGTTATTCCATGCACAGTTATAGACATCCATGCAGTTACAGACATCCATGCGCAGTTATAGACATCCATGTGCAGTTACAGACATCATAGCAGTTACAGACACCCATGCGCAGTTAGACATCTATGCGCAGTTATAGACATCGCAGTTATAGACATTTATGCACAGTTATAGACATCCATGCGCAGTTATAGACATCCATGCGCTGCAGCTGTTATAGACATCCATGCGCAGTTACAGACATCCCGCAGTTATAGACATCCATGCAGTTATAGACATCTGACATCCATGCGCAGTTATAGACATCCATGTGCAGTTACAGACATCCATGCTAGACATCCAGCGCAGTTACAGATGATCTATGCAAGTTAGGACATCCAAAAAGAATCATGCGCAGTTACAGACATCCATGCGCAGATTATAGACATTTATGCACAGTTATAGACATCCATGCGCTGTTATAGACATCCATGCGCAGTTACAGACATCCATGCGCAGTTACAGACATCCATGCGCAGTTATAGACATCCATGCAGTTATAGACATCCGGCGCAGTTATAGACATCCGCGCGCTGTTATTATAGACATCCATGCGCAGTTATAGCACATCCGTCGCAGTTACAGACACATCCTTGATTATGCTATGCGCAGTTATAGACATCCAGTTATAGACATTTATGCTGATTATAGACATCCAAGTGTCAAAGTTATAGACATCTATGCGCAGTTATAGACATCCAGCGCAGTTATACATTATGCCACAGTTATAGACATCTACGCGCAGTTATAGACATCCATGCGCTGTTACAGACATCCAGCGCAGTTATAGAGTATCCAGTTACATACATCCATGCGCAGTTATAGACATCCATGCGCAGTTTTAGACATCCATGCGCTGTTAGACATCCATGCGCAGTTACAGACATCCTGCAGTTACAGACATCTATGCGCAGTTATGAACATCCATGCGCAGTATAGACATCCATGCTTGATTATAGACATCCATCGCAGTTCTAGACATCCATGCGCGGTTATAGACATCCATGCGCTGTTACAGACATCCATGCGCAGTTCTAGACATCCATGCGCGATTACAGACATCCATGCGCAGTTATGAACATCCATGCGCGGTTATGAACATCCATGCGCAGTTATAGACATCCATGCGCTGTACAGACATCCATGCGCTGTATAGACATCCATGCACAGTTATAAACATCCATGCGCGATTACAGTGCATGATTACAGACATCCATGATTATAGACATCCATGCACAGTTATAAACATCTATGCGCAGTTATAGACATCCATGCGCAGGTATAGACATCCATGCGCTGTAGACATCCATGCGCAGTTATAGACATCCATGCGCAGTTATAGACATCCATGCGCAGTTATAGAGCATCCATGCGCAGTTATAGACATCCATGCGCAGTTACAGACATCCCATGCGCTGTTATAGACATCCATGCACAGTTATAAACATCCATGCGCAGTTACAGACATCCATGCGCAGTTACAGACACCCATGCACAGTTATAGACATCTATGCGCAGTTATAGACATCCATGCGCAGTTATAGACATTTATGCACAGTTATAGACATCCATGCGCTGTTATAGGCATCCATCATAGGTATCCATGCAGTTATAGACATCCATGCGCAGTTATAGACATCATGTAGTTATAGACATCCATGCGCAGTTATGACATCACATCTATGCGCAGTTATAGACATCCATGCACAGTTATAGACATCCATGCAGTTACAGACATCCATGCGCAGTTATAGACATCCATGCGCTGTACAGACATCCATGCTGTTATAGACATCCATGCACAGTTATAAGCATCCATGCGCAGTTACAGACATCCATGCGCAGTTACAGACATCCATGCACAGTTATAGACATCTATGCGCAGTTATAGACATCCATGCGCAGGTATAGACATTTATGCACAGTTATAGACATCCATGCGCTGTTATAGACATCCATGCGCAGTTATAGACATCCATGCGCAGTTATAGACATCCATGCGCAGTTATAGACATCCATGCGCAGTTACAGACATCCATGCACAGTTATAGACATCTATGCGCAGTTATAGACATCCATGCGCAGTTATAGACATCCATGCGCAGTTATAGACATCCATGCGCAGTCATAGACATCCATGCGTTACAGACATCCATGCGCAGTTATAGACATCCATGCGCAGTTATAGACATCCATGCGCTGTTACAGACATCCATGCGCTGTTATAGACATCCATGCACAGTTATAGACATCCATGCTGTTACAGACATCCATGCGCTGTTATAGACATCCATGCACAGTTATAAACATCCATGCGCAGTTACAGACATCCATGCGCAGTTACAGACATCCATGCACAGTTATAGACATCTATGCGCAGTTATAGACATCCATGCGCAGGTATAGACATTTATGCACAGTTATAGACATCCATGCGCTGTTATAGACATCCATGCGCAGTTATAGACATCCATGCGCAGTTATAGACATCCATGCGCAGTTATAGACATCCATGCGCAGTTATAGACATCCATGCGCAGTTATAGACATCCATGCGCAGTTATAGACATCCATGCGCAGTTATAGACATCCATGCACAGTTATAGACATCCATGCGCAGTTACAGACATCCATGTAGTTATAGACATCCATGCGCTGTTACAGACATCCATGCGCAGTTATAGACATCCATGCACAGTTATAAACATCCATGCGCAGTTACAGACATCCATGCGCAGTTACAGACATCCATGCACAGTTATAGACATCTATGCGCAGTTATAGACATCCATGCGCAGGTATAGACATTTATGCACAGTTATAGACATCCATGCGCTGTTATAGACATCCATGCGCAGTTACAGACATCCATGCGCAGTTATAGACATCCATGCGCAGTTATAGACATCCATGCGCAGTTACAGACATCCATGCACAGTTATAGACATCTATGCGCAGTTATAGACATCCATGCGCAGTTATAGACATCCATGCGCAGTTCGACATCCATGCGCAGTTCTAGACATCCATGCGCAGTTATAGACATCCATGCGCTGTTATAGACATCTATGCGCAGTTATAGACATCCATGCGCAGTTATAGACATCCATGCGCAGTTACAGACATCCATAGACATCCATGCGCTGTTACAGACATCCATGCTGTTATAGACATCCATGCACAGTTATAAACATCCATGCGCAGTTATAGACATCCATGCGCAGTTACAGACATCCATGCACAGTTATAGACATCTATGCAGTTATAGACATCCATGCGCAGGTATAGACATTTATGCACAGTTATAGACATCCATGCGCTGTTATAGACATCCATTTTATAGACACAGATTATAGACATCCATGCGCTGTTATAGACATCCATGCGCAGTTATGAACATCCATCCAGTTATAGACATCCAGTTATAGACATCCATGACATCCATGCGCAGTTATTGACATCCATGCGCAGTTATAGACATCCATGCACAGTTATAGACATCCGTCCGCAGTTATAGACATCCCATGCGCAGTTATAGACATCCATGCACAGTTATAGACATCCAGTCGCAAGTTTAGACATCCATGCACAGTTATAAACATCCATGAGCAGTTAGTTACAGACATCCACATATAGACATCTACGCAGTTACAGACATGCACAGTTATAGACATCCATGCAGTTATAGACATCCATGCGCAGTTATAGACATCCATGCGCAGTTATAGACATCCATGCGCAGTTATAGACATCCATGCGCAGTTACAGACATCCATGCACAGTTATAGACATCTATGCGCAGTTATAGACATTCAGTTCTAGACATCCATGCGCAGTTCTAGACATCCATGCGCAGTTATAGACATCCATGCGCTGTTACAGACATCCATGCGCAGTTATAGACATCCATGCGCAGTTATAGACATCCATGCGCAGTTACAGACATCCATGCGCAGTTATAGACATCCATGCGCAGTTATAGACATCCATGCGCTGTTACAGACATCCATGCGCTGTTATAGACATCCATGCACAGTTATAAACATCCATGCGCAGTTACAGACATCCATGCGCAGTTACAGACATCCATGCACAGTTATAGACATCTATGCGCAGTTATAGACATCCATGCGCAGGTATAGACATTTATGCACAGTTATAGACATCCATGCGCTGTTATAGACATCCATGCGCAGTTATAGACATCCATGCGCAGTTATAGACATCCATGCGCAGTTATAGACATCCATGCGCAGTTATAGACATCCATACGCAGTTATAGACATCCATGCGCAGTTATAGACATCCATGCGCAGTTATAGACATCTATGCGCAGTTATAGACATCCATGCACAGTTATAGACATCCATGCGCAGTTACAGACATCCATGCGCAGTTATAGACATCCATGCGCTGTTACAGACATCCATGCGCAGTTATAGACATCCATGCACAGTTATAAACATCCATGCGCAGTTACAGACATCCATGCGCAGTTACAGACATCCATGCACAGTTATAGACATCTATGCGCAGTTATAGACATCCATGCGCAGGTATAGACATTTATGCACAGTTATAGACATCCATGCACTGTTATAGACATCCATGCGCAGTTATAGACATCCATGCGCAGTTATAGACATCCATGCGCAGTTATAGACATCCATGCGCAGTTACAGACATCCATGCACAGTTATAGACATCTATGCGCAGTTATAGACATCCATGCGCAGTTCTAGACATCCATGCGCAGTTCTAGACATCCATGCAGTTCTAGACATCCATGCGCAGTTATAGACATCCATGCGCTGTTACAGACATCCATGCGCAGTTCTAGACATCCATGCGCAGTTCTAGACATCCATGCGCAGTTATAGACATCCAAGGCCAATTTTGACTGGCTGTAAAAACCCTAACTGGCTGACGCAGGCCCTGCGCAGTAAGACGGCCGTTGGTTGGTATAATGCATAATAAAGGTTGCTTAGTTAAGGACACAGGGTTTAGAGAGTGGCCGTTTCGTTCGTTTGTCATGGGCGCGTTGGCGAGGAGAGGTGTCTGCGTTATCAGACGAAAGGCGCTCCCCCAGTCCTCTCCTGCTCTTTCATGCCTCACAGCGCAGAGCCTGATTAACACGGGTGTGCAAGCGAGCCTGCGTTTTATCAGCGTTCACTTTGTCCTCATTACTGAGCCGAGGCCCAAACCCGCCGCTCTTGTCCGTTTGGGACGGCTGGTTAGTTTAACTCTGACATCAATCAGCCCATCTGTTAATGGAGCAGCCGATAGGCTCGCGGTCCTGAGGGCGCACGCACTCGATATGCCAAATAGATTGTAAACCAAAGGTCAGCAAGCATGGACGGGCCCAAGGTGCTTCTCTTGTCCCGATGTCGTATTGCGCCCGGGTGCCCGGCGTGTGTTGTTCTCTTTCAGCCTGTGGTTGAGCGTCATGGGATTGTGTGTGTGTGCGTGTGTGTGTGCACGTGCGTGTGTGTGTGTGTTTGTGTGTGTGTGTGTGTGTGTGTGTGTGTGTACATTTGACATTTTAGACATTTGGCAGACTTACAGTCTGTGCATTTAAAATGGTAAACTCGCTAGAGCAAGATATCAGGACAGCTGCAATAAAATGGATTCCGTTGTGGATATGTACACAACACCTACACCCCCTGGGGCGGACAGCCAAACGCCGCCCCCCGATCGGGGCTACCGGCCAAAACTGGATTGGCGCAGCTAGGTTTCAAATGGCAACTTGCATTAAGGGGGAATGGTTTAACAGTTACGCCGCCCGAGGCCCCCCATCCTTGTTTGTTTGGAGGGCCCTGCTTTGGTGAAAGTAGGCCTGAGCTGTACATTTGAATGGGTTTGTATGGGACCGTGTGTCCTGTGTATGGGACACATACTGTAGTGTAATATAATGAGTAAGCAGTGCACTCACTCCCAGTGAGGGCTCGTTATGTGTAGATGGGGTGCGCATAAATGAAGGTGA
This sequence comes from Aldrovandia affinis, assembly GCA_029706075.1. Lineage (NCBI taxonomy): Eukaryota > Metazoa > Chordata > Actinopteri > Notacanthiformes > Halosauridae > Aldrovandia > Aldrovandia affinis. Next base: position 2,936,009 of record JAINUG010000127.1, read on the forward strand.
TCACTCAGAATGGCTTTGTATTTATTGCCGTTTACGTTGCCCTCTAAGGTGTGGACCTGAACCATGCCAGGAGAATGCACCCCATACCATTACAGAGCCACCAGAACCCTTAATTTACTTGAGTGTTCCCTTTGGTTTGGCAGTTACCTGTATTTGTGACATTATGTCTGTAGTGTAATATATGACATGTATATGAGACACATTGTATGTCTGTAGTGTAGGGGATTATTGGTGTGTGCTGCTGGTCTGTGGTCCTGAGCCAGCTGTAGAGCGGATGAACAGAGATGGATAGCGTGGCGTGTTGGGTAGGCTTGGGCGATATAGAAATGTCCTTATTGACGATATGCCTTTAATGAAATAAACAATATTGTTGTTCCTACAGCAGTTGAGCGCATGTAGCTAATCTATTGCCTCAAGATTGGCAGGTTGCTTGTGTTTCCATCTTTAGAGGCGATTTGCTTTTAACGAAGTTTCCATATCACTTTGTCCAAATTTTCTGGCTCTCCTTTATCATTTGGTTTTAACCCAAAGAAGCGCTCAATAGGTGCAGTTGTAGTTTTCTTTTGAACAAGATTTGCCATCTTTCTGCCATGTAGCCTAGCGTAGCTTACGGGAAGAGTACGTGTGTGAGAACTTGCTTGATGTAAACGTTGTTGTAAACCTGTTGTAAACCTTGGACTGACCTTCAAACGTATGAGAAACGTGCAGTTTTTTGTTTTTTTGCAACAACCAGAGCACGTTTTCTGAAGGGGGAATTTGGCAATTATGGATATCTGTAGATGAAATCTATATGTGAAAACTATTACCGCGGTCTACCGATATCATGCTGCACGATAACCTCATCATATCGCCCAAGCGTAGTGTTGGGGTTGGGGTGTACACCCCCCACCGCCTCCCACACAAAGCCAGGCCTCTCAGACACAACAAGGGACTTGGCTCAGAGGAAGCGCTGAGAAAAACTGGTGCATCCAGGAGCAGGCACGCCGGTCCAGGAAGTGGTTACAGCTGACATGTTGTGTGTGTGTATGTGTGTGCGCACACCTGCGTGTTTGTGAGTTTGTGTGTGTGTGTGTGCGTGCGTGCGTGCCTGCACCTGTGTGTGTTTGTGTGTGTGTTGTGTGTGTGTGTGTGTGTGTGTGTGTGTGTGTGTGTGTGTGTGTGCACGCCTGTGCACGTGCATGTGTGTGTCTGTGTGTACGTGCTTGTGCATGCGTTCACGTTTGCATGCGTGCGTATTTGTGCACACCACAGTGTGTGGGAGAGAGCTGATTTTACTGCCGTGGCTCATGCACCCTCCAGTCCAGGGCTCCTCTCCATGTTACCACACTGATTAGCAAGGACGAGCAAAGGTGGCCTGCTCTACAGACGCCAGAGGAAAGGTTGAGAGCGGAGCTAAATGTGCACGGCGTCCCTCCAGGGACAGGCTCAGACTGGATCTCTGTGAGCAGGGGGAACATCTCGTTCTGTTTCCGTATCAGAGCAGCATCACAGGGCGGCAGCAGCAGCAGCGCGGTATTCTGTTGACTGGACGTCCCACAACTGAATGAAGCGCCGTGACTTCTACAGGGCCCTGTCAGCCGGCAGAGCGTCTGCTTCAAGGTGTAACGAGAGTGTGCCGATTACGCCCAGACCCAGACACACACACACACACATATACACACACACACACACACACACACACACATATATACACATACACACACACACACACACATATACACACACATACACACACACACA
>JAINUG010001270.1:0-26446 GCA_029706075.1 Aldrovandia affinis
GCTACATTAGAAAATGTCACGCCGCTGCTATCGCTGCTATTGAATTGAATGGATAGCCAGTTAGCATGTTTCCGACTTGTTTTAAACGACTTTTCCGACCGATTTGGACCGGGAAAACGGCCTGGTTACTGAGGGGCGTGTCAAAGCCAATACCTAGCGATGCTTTACAATGATTAAACCGCTAGATTCGCCGCTACATTACAAAATGTCACTCTGATGCTATCGCTGCCATTGAATTGAATGGATAGCCAGTTAGCATGTTTCCGACTTGTTTTAAACTACTTTTCCGACCGATTTGGACCGGAAAACAACCTGGTTAATGAGGGGAGTGTCAAAGCCAATACCTAGCGATGCTTTACACTGACTAAACCGCTAGATTCGCCGCTACATTAGAAAATGTCACGTCGCTGCTATCGCTGCCATTGAATTGAATGGATAGCCAGTTAGCATGTTTCCGACTTGTTTTTAAACTACTTTTCCGACCGATTTGGACCGGGAAAACGGCCTGGTTAATGAGGGGGCATGTCAAAGCCAATACCTCGCGATGCTTTACACTGACTAAACCGCTAGATTCGCCGCTACGTTAGAAAATGTCACGTCGCTGCTATCGCTGCCATTGAATTGAATGGATAGCCAGTTAGCATGTTTCCGAATTGTTTTAAACTACTTTTCCGACCGATTTGGACCGGGAAAACGGCCTGGTTAATGAGGGGCGTGTCAAAGCCAATACCTAGCGATGCTTTACACTGACTAAACCGCTAGATTCACCGCTACATTAGAAAATGTCACGCCGCTGCTATTGCTGCCATTGAATTGAATGGATAGCCAGTTAGCATGTTTCCGACTTGTTTTAAACGACTTTTCTGACCGATTTGGACCGGGAAAACGGCCTGGTTAATGAGGGGGAGTGTCAAAGCCAATACCTAGCGATGCTTTACACTGACTAAACCGCTAGATTCGCCGCTACATTAGAAAATGTCACGTCGCTGCTATCGCTGCCATTGAATTGAATGGATAGCCAGTTAGCATGTTTCCGACTTGTTTTAAACTACTTTTCCGACCGATTTGTTTTGGGAAAACGGCCTGGTTAATGAGGGGGCGTGTCAAAGCCAATACCTAGTGATGCTTTACACTGACTAAACCGCTAGATTCACCGCTACATTAGAAAATGTCACGCCGCTGCTATCGCTGCCATTGAATTGAATGGATAGCCAGTTAGCATGTTTCCGACTTGTTTTAAACGACTTTTCTGACCGATTTAAACCGGAAAACGGCCTGGTTAATGAGGGGAGTGTCAAAGCCAATACCTAGCGATGCTTTACACTGACTAAACCGCTAGATTTGCCGCTACATTAGAAAATGTCACGCCTATGCTATCGCTGCCATTGAATTGAATGGATAGCCAGTTAGCATGTTTCCGACTTGTTTTAAACTACTTTTCCGACCGATTTGGACCGGGAAAACGGCCTGGTTAATGAGGGGCGTGTCAAAGCCAATACCTAGCGATGCTTTACACTGACTAAACCGCTAGATTTGCCGCTACATTACAAAATGTCACGCCGATGCTATCGCTGCCATTGAATTGAATGGATGGCCAGTTAGCATGTTTCCGACTTGCTCCTTTTTGTATTTTTGTAAAATATATATATATATATATTTCCTTTATATATATATATAATTTTTTTGTCAAATTTTTCCTTTATATATACATTTTATATATTCATTTTTTTGGTCACATTTTTTAGTACTTTTTTAAAATATATATACATATTTTTCCTTTATATATATATTTTATATATCTTTTTTTGGTCAAATTTTTTGTCATTTTTTTATATATATATTTTTTCCTTTATATATATATATTTTATATGTTTTTTTTGGGTCAAATTTTTTTGTAATTTAAAAAAATATATATTTCCTTTATATTTATATATATTATATATATTTTTTTTGTCAAATTTTTCCTTTATATATATATTTTATATATTTTTTTTTAGTCAAATTTTTTTGTATTTTTTTTATATATTTTTTTCCTTTATATATATATTTTATATATTTTTTTGGGTCAAATTGTTTTGTATTTTTGTAAAATATATATATATATTTCCTTTATATATATATTTATTTTTTTGTCAAATTTTTCCTTTATATATATATTTTATATATTTATTTTTTTAGTCACATTTTTTAGTACCCTTTTTAAAATATATATATATATTTTTCCTTTATATATATATTTTATATATATTATTTTTTTTGGTCAATTTTTTTGAATTTTTTTAATATATATATTTTTCCTTTATATATATATTTTATATATATTATTTTTTTCTTGGTCAAATTTTTTGGTCATTTTTTTATATATATTATTTTTTCCTTTATATATATATTTTATATGTTTTTTGGGTCAAATTTTTTGTAATTTTAAAAAAATATATATATATATATTTCCTTTATATATATATATTATATATATATTTTTTTGTCAAATTTTTCCTTTATATATATATTTTATATATTTTTTTTAGTCAAATTTTTTGTAATTTTTTTATATATATATATTTTTCCTTTATATATATATTTTATATATTTTTAGGTCAAATTGTTTTGTATTTTTGTAAAATATATATATATATTTCCTTTATATATATATATTTTTTTTTTGTCAAATTTTTCCTTTATATATATATTTTATATATTTATTTTTTTAGTCACATTTTTTTAGTACATTTTTTAAATATATATATATATTTTTCCTTTATATATATATTTTATATATATTTTTTGTCAATTTTTTGTAATTTTTATATATATATATTTTTTCCTTTATATATATATTTTATATATATTATTTTTTTGGTCAAATTTTTTTGTAATTTTTTTATATATATATTTTTCCTTTATATATATTTTTTATATATATTTTTTTTTTTCTTGGTCAAATTTTTTGGTAATTTTTTAATATATATTATTTTTTCCTTTTTATATATATATATATTTTTTTTTGGTCACTTTTTTGTAAATTTTTTTATATATATATTTTTCCTTTATATATTTATTTTATATATATTATTTTTTTGGTCAAATTTTAATGAGGTGGCATGTCAAAGGAAAATACCTAGCGATGCTTTACACTGACTAAACCGCTAGATTCGCCGCTACATTAGAAAATGTCACGCCGCTGCTATCGCTGCCATTGAATTGAATGGATAGCCAGTTAGCATGTTTCCGACTTGTTTTAAACGACTTTTCCGACCGATTTGGACCGGGAAAACGGCCTGGTTAATGAGGGGGCGTGTCAAAGCCAATACCTAGCGATGCTTTACACTGACTAAACCGCTAGATTTGCCGCTACATTAGAAAATGTCACGCCTATGCTATCGCTGCCATTGAATTGAATGGATAGCCAGTTAGCATGTTTCCGACTTGTTTTAAACTACTTTTCCGACCGATTTGGACCGGGAAAACGGCCTGGTTAATGAGGGGGCGTGTCAAAGCCAATACCTAGCGATGCTTTACACTGACTAAACCGCTAGATTCGCCGCTACATTACAAAATGTCACGCCGATGCTATCGCTGCCATTGAATTGAATGGATGGCCAGTTAGCATGTTTCCGACTTGCTCCTTTTTGTATTTTTGTAAAAATATATATATATATATTTCCTTTATATATATATATAATTTTTTTGTCAAATTTTTCCTTTATATATACATTTTATATATTCATTTTTTTGGTCACATTTTTTAGTACTTTTTTAAAATATATATACATATTTTCCTTTATATATATATTTTATATATATATTTTTTTTTTGGTCAAATTTTTTGTCATTTTTTTATATATATATATTTTTCCTTTATATATATATATTTTATATGTTTTTTTGGGTCAAATTTTTTGTAATTTAAAAAAAATATATATATTTCCTTTATATATATATATTATATATATTTTTTTTTTGTCAAATTTTTCCTTTATATATATATTTTATATATATTTTTTTTTTAGTCAAATTTTTTGTAATTTTTTTTATATTTTTTTTTCCTTTATATATATTTTTTATATATTTTTGGGTCAAATTGTTTTGTATTTTTTTGTAAAATATATATATATATTTCCTTTATATATATATTTATTTTTTTGTCAAATTTTTCCTTTATATATATATTTTATATATTTATTTTTTTTGGTCACATTTTTTTAGTACCATTTTTTAAAATATATATATATATTTTTCCTTTATATATATATTTTATATATATTATTTTTTTGGTCAAATTTTTTTGAAATTTTTTAATATATATATTTTTCCTTTATATATATATTTTATATATATTATTTTTTTTTCTTGGTCAAATTTTTTGGTCATTTTTTTATATATATTATTTTTCCTTTTATATATATATTTTATATGTTTTTTTGGGTCAAATTTTTTTGTAATTTTAAAAATATATATATATATATTTCCTTTATATATATATATTATATATATTTTTTTTTTGTCAAATTTTTTCCTTTATATATATATTTATATATATTTTTTTTTTTGGTCAAATTTTTTGTAATTTTTTTATATATATATTTTTCCTTTATATATATATTTTTATATATTTTGGGGTCAAATTGTTTTGTATTTTTTGTAAAATATATATATATATTTCCTTTATATATATATATATATTTTTTTTTTGTCAAATTTTTCCTTTATATATATATTTTATATATTTATTTTTTTTGGTCACATTTTTTTAGTACATTTTTTTAAATATATATATATATTTTTCCTTTATATATATATTTTATATATATTTTTTGTCAAATTTTTTTGTAATTTTTTATATATATATTTTTTTCCTTTTATATATATTTTTTATATATATTTTTTTTTGGTCAAATTTTTTGTAATTTTTTTATATATATATTTTTCCTTTATATATATATTTTATATATTTTTTTTTTTTCTTGGTCAAATTTTTGGTAATTTTTTAATATATATTTTTTTTTTCCTTTATATATATATATATTTTTTTTGGTCACTTTTTTTGTAAATTTTTTTATATATATATTTTTTTCCTTTATATATTTATTTTATATATATTATTTTTTTGGTCAAATTTTAATGAGGTGGCATGTCAAAGGAAAATACCTAGCGATGCTTTACACTGACTAAACCGCTAGATTCGCCGCTACATTAGAAAATGTCACGCCGCTGCTATCGCTGCCATTGAATTGAATGGATAGCCAGTTAGCATGTTTCCGACTTGTTTTAAACGACTTTTCCGACCGATTTGGACCGGGAAAACGGCCTGGTTAATGAGGGGATGTCAAAGCCAATACCTAGCGATGCTTTACACTGACTAAACCGCTAGATTCGCCGCTACATTACAAAATGTCACTTGGATGCTATCGCTGCCATTGAATTGAATGGATAGCCAGTTAGCATGTTTCCGACTTGTTTTAAACTACTTTTCCGACCGATTTGGACCGGGAAAACGGCCTGGTTAATGAGGGGGCGTGTCAAAGCCAATACCTAGAGATGCTTTACACTGACTAAACCGCTAGATTCGCCGCTACATTACAAAATGTCACGCCGATGCTATCGCTGCCATTGAATTGAATGGATGGCCAGTTAGCATGTTTCCGACTTGTTTTAAACGACTTTTCTGACCGATTTGGACGGGAAAACGGCCCCTGGTTAATGAGGGGGAGTGTCAAAGCCAATACCTAGCGATGCTTTACACTGACTAAACCGCTAGATTCGCCGCTACATTAGAAAATGTCACGTCGCTGCTATCGCTGCCATTGAATTGAATGGATAGCCAGTTAGCATGTTTCCGACTTGTTTTAAACTACTTTTCCGACCGATTTGTTTTGGGAAAACGGCCTGGTTAATGAGGGGGCGTGTCAAAGCCAATACCTAGTGATGCTTTACACTGACTAAACCGCTAGATTCACCGCTACATTAGAAAATGTCACGCCGCTGCTATCGCTGCCATTGAATTGAATGGATAGCCAGTTAGCATGTTTCCGACTTGTTTTAAACGACTTTTCTGACCGATTTAAACCGGAAAACGGCCTGGTTAATGAGGGGAGTGTCAAAGCCAATACCTAGCGATGCTTTACACTGACTAAACCGCTAGATTTGCCGCTACATTAGAAAATGTCACGCCTATGCTATCGCTGCCATTGAATTGAATGGATAGCCAGTTAGCATGTTTCCGACTTGTTTTAAACTACTTTTCCGACCGATTTGGACCGGGAAAACGGCCTGGTTAATGAGGGGGCGTGTCAAAGCCAATACCTAGCGATGCTTTACACTGACTAAACCGCTAGATTCGCCGCTACATTACAAAATGTCACGCCGATGCTATCGCTGCCATTGAATTGAATGGATGGCCAGTTAGCATGTTTCCGACTTGCTCCTTTTTGTATTTTTTTGTAAAATATATATATATATATATTTCCTTTATATATATATATAATTTTTTTTTGTCAAATTTTTCCTTTATATATACATTTTATATATTCATTTTTTTGGTCACATTTTTTTAGTACTTTTTTAAAATATATATACATATTTTTCCTTTATATATATATTTTTATATATTTTTTTTTGGTCAAATTTTTTTGTCATTTTTTTATATATATATATTTTCCTTTATATATATATATTTTATATGTTTTTTTTGGGTCAAATTTTTTTGTAATTAAAAAATATATATATATTTCCTTTATATATATATATTATATATATTTTTTTTGTCAAATTTTTCCTTTATATATATATTTTTATATATTTTTTTTTTTTTCAAAATTTTTTTGTAATTTTTTTATATATTTTTTTTTCCTTTATATATATATTTTATATATTTTTTTGGGTCAAATTGTTTTGTATTTTTTTGTAAAATATATATATATATTTCCTTTATATATATATTTATTTTTTTGTCAAATTTTTCCTTTATATATATATTTTATATATTTATTTTTTTAGTCACATTTTTTAGTACCCTTTTTAAAATATATATATATATTTTTCCTTTATATATATATTTTATATATATTATTTTTTTGGTCAAATTTTTAGAAATTTTTTAATATATATATTTTTCCTTTATATATATATTTTATATATATTATTTTTTTTTCTTGGTCAAATTTTTTGGTCATTTTTTTATATATATTATTTTTTCCTTTATATATATATTTTATATGTTTTTTTGGGTCAAATTTTTTTGTAATTTTAAAAAAAATATATATATATTTCCTTTTATATATATATATTATATATATATTTTTTTTGTCAAATTTTTCCTTTATATATATATTTTATATATATTTTTTTTGGTCAAATTTTTTTGTAATTTTTTTATATATATATATTTTTCCTTTATATATATATTTTATATATTTTGGGGTCAAATTGTTTTGTATTTTTGTAAAATATATATATATATTTCCTTTATATATATATATATTTTTTTGTCAAATTTTTCCTTTATATATATATTTTATATATTTATTTTTTTTGGTCACATTTTTTAGTACATTTTTTAAAATATATATATATTTTTCCTTTATATATATATTTTATATATATTTTTTGTCAAATTTTTTTGTAATTTTTTTTATATATATATTTTTTTCCTTTATATATATATTTTATATATATTATTTTTTTTGGTCAAATTTTTTTGTAATTTTTTTATATATATATTTTCCTTTATATATATATTTTATATATATTTTTTTTTTTCTTGGTCAAATTTTTTGGTAATTTTTTAATATATATTATTTTTTTCCTTTATATATATATATTTTTTTTTTTTTTTGGTCACTTTTTTGTAAATTTTTTTATATATATATTTTTTTCCTTTATATATTTATTTTATATATATTATTTTTTTGGTCAAATTTTAATGAGGTGGCATGTCAAAGGAAAATACCTAGCGATGCTTTACACTGACTAAACCGCTAGATTCGCCGCTACATTAGAAAATGTCACGCCGCTGCTATCGCTGCCATTGAATTGAATGGATAGCCAGTTAGCATGTTTCCGACTTGTTTTAAACGACTTTTCCGACCGATTTGGACCGGGAAAACGGCCTGGTTAATGAGGGGGCGTGTCAAAGCCAATACCTAGCGATGCTTTACACTGACTAAACCGCTAGATTCGCCGCTACATTACAAAATGTCACTTGGATGCTATCGCTGCCATTGAATTGAATGGATAGCCAGTTAGCATGTTTCCGACTTGTTTTAAACTACTTTTCCGACCGATTTGGACCGGGAAAACGGCCTGGTTAATGAGGGGGCGTGTCAAAGCCAATACCTAGAGATGCTTTACACTGACTAAACCGCTAGATTCGCCGCTACATTACAAAATGTCACGCCGATGCTATCGCTGCCATTGAATTGAATGGATGGCCAGTTAGCATGTTTCCGACTTGCTCCTTTTTGTATTTTTTTGTAAAATATATATATATATATATTTCCTTTATATATATATATAATTTTTTTTTGTCAAATTTTTCCTTTATATATACATTTTATATATTCATTTTTTTGGTCACATTTTTTAGTACTTTTTAAAATATATATACATATTTTTTAGTGGTGGGACTCGATTAAAAAAATTAATCTAATTAATTAGAGGCTTTGTAATTAATTAATCGAAATTAATCGCATTTTAATCGCATATCAATATTTGACACGAGAAGCAACATTTTTCAATTCAAATGGATTTTGGTATACGAGTGAATCAATGAATAGACATATACATAAGTTTAAGCAGCAAAATCTTGTTTATTTTAGCTACTACACAGACCAGTGCAATTTTTAACAAAGTGCAGCAATTTTAGGAATATGATAGTGCAAAGGTCCTTTGGAAGAAGCTGCTGGATTTTTTTCGAAATTGTCTTTTTGCATGGCAGTTCATAAATTGTGTCAGACGACGCAATCTGTAGCACCTTTTCTAGCCCCTTATCTTCGACCACGAAAGTGGTCTACAGTCCACGGCAATCCAGTGAGCCAGTGAGTTGGTTACTTTGTTAGACGTGGTCTTACTCATCTGGTCGAGTGTGGGTTGGCGACTCTGCTTGCTCCTACTAGGACTAACGTTAGCCTGATCAGCGTTAGCTCTGGCTTCCACGCTAGCTGCAACATGTTTAGCATTGAGGTGATACCGTAGGCTTGAAGTGCTCCGGTGATATGCAAATTCTTTGTTGCACAATGTGCACACAACTATTCTCTTATCCACACTTCCATCAGGGAGTTTTTATATCTAAATATCCCATCCACCGGGCCAAACAACGCGGTCTCATCTGATTCTTTCATGTTAGCCTACAACGCTCTACTCAGAGTGAGGCTTTGTTGTCTGGCGTCACTCAATGCACGTTGTGCATCGGTATGCCTGGAATTCGTCCACTGAGAAACGTTCCGTGGTGTCTGGAGTGCAAAAATATAGTGCGATTAAAATGCGTACATTTTTTTAACGCGTTATTTTTTCTGTAATTAATTAATCGAAATTAACGCGCGTTAAAGTCCCAGCCCTAATATTTTTCCTTTATATATATATTTTATATATATTATTTTTTTGGTCAAATTTTTTTGTAATTTTTTTATATATATTTTTTTTTCCTTTATATATATATTTTATATGTTTTTTTGGGTCAAATTTTTTTGTAATTTAAAAAAAATATATATATATATTTCCTTTATATATATATATATATATTTTTTTTTTTGTCAAATTTTTCCTTTATATATATATTTTTTATATATTTTTTTTTTGGTCAAATTTTTTTGTAATTCTTTTTATATATATTTTTTTCCTTTATATATATATTTTATATATTTTTTTGGTCAAATTGTTTTGTATTTTTTGTAAAATATATATATATATATTTCCTTTATATATATATATTTTTTTTTGTCAAATTTTCCTTTATATATATATTTTATATATTTATTTTTTTAGTCACATTTTTTTAGTACATTTTTTTAAATATATATATATATTTTTCCTTTATATATATATTTTATATATATTATTTTTTTGGTCAAATTTTTTGTAATTTTTTTATATATATTTTTTTCCTTTATATATATATTTTATATGTTTTTTTGGGTCAAATTTTTTTGTAATTAAAAAAAAAAAATATATATATATATATTTCCTTTATATATATATATATATATATATTTTTTTTTTGTCAAATTTTTCCTTTATATATATATTTTATATATATTTTTTTTTTTGGTCAAATTTTTTTGTAATTTTTTTATATATATATTTTTTTCCTTTATATATATATTTTATATATTTTTTGGTCACATTTTTTAGTACATTTTTTTAAATATATATATATATTTTCCTTTTTATATATATATTTTATTTTTTTTTGTCACATTTTTAGTTATTTTTTTATATATATATATATATTTTTCCTTTATATATATATTTTATATATTTTATACATTTTTTAGTACATTTTTAAAATATATATATATATTTTTCCTTTATATATATATTTTATATATATTTTTGTCACATTTTTTAGTTATTTTTATATATATATATATATTTTTCCTTTATATATATATTTTATATATATTATTTTTCTTGGTCAAATTTTTTTTGGTAATTTTTTTATATATATATTTTCCTTTATATATATATTTTTATATATATTTTTTTTCTTGGTCAAATTTTTGGTAATTTTTTTATATATATATATTTTTTTCCTTTATATATATATATATTTTTTTTGGTCACTTTTTATGTAAATTTTTTTTATATATATTTTTTCCTTTATATATATATATTTTATATATTTTTTTTTTGGTCAAATTTTAATGAGGGGGCATGTCAAAGCCAATACCTAGCGATGCTTTACACTGACTAAACCGCTAGATTCGCCGCTACATTAGAAAATGTCACGCCGCTGCTATCGCTGCCATTGAATTGAATGGATAGCCAGTTAGCATGTTTCCGACTTGTTTTAAACGACTTTTCCAACCGATTTGGACCGGAAAACGGCCTGGTTAATGGGGGCGTGTCAAAGCCAATACCTAGCGATGCTTTACACTGACTAAACCGCTAGATTCGCCGCTACATTACAAAATGTCACGCCGATGCTATCGCTGCCATTGAATTGAATGGATAGCCAGTTAGCATGTTTCCGACTTGTTTTAAACGACTTTTCTGACCGATTTAAACCGGAAAACGGCCTGGTTAATGAGGGGAGTATCAAAGCCAATACCTAGCAATGCTTTACACTGACTAAACCGCTAGATTTGCCGCTACATTAGAAAATGTCACGCCTATGCTATCGCTGCCATTGAATTGAATGGATAGCCAGTTAGCATGTTTCCGACTTGTTTTAAACGACTTTTCCGACCGATTTGGACTGGGAAAACGGCCTGGTTAATGGTTAATGAGGGGAGTGTCAAAGCCAATACCTAGCGATGCTTTACACTGACTAAACCGCTAGATTCGCCGCTACATTACAAAATGTCACGCCGATGCTATCGCTGCCATTGAATTGAATGGATAGCCAGTTAGCATGTTTCCGACTTGTTTTAAACTACTTTTCCGACCGATTTGGACCGGGAAAACGGCCTGGTTAATGAGGGGAGTGTCAAAGCCAATACCTAGCGATGCTTTACACTGACTAAACCGCTAGATTTGCCGCTACATTAGAAAATGTCACGCCGCTGCTATCGCTGCCATTGAATTGAATGGATAGCCAGTTAGCATGTTTCCGACTTGTTTTAAACGACTTTTCCGACCGATTTGGACCGGGAAAATGGCCTGGTTAATGAGATTTGGGGAGTGTCAAAGCCAATACCTAGCGATGCTTTACACTGACTAAACCGCTAGATTCGCCGCTACATTAGAAAATGTCACGCAGCTGCTATCGCTGCTATTGAATTGAATGGATAGCCAGTTAGCATGTTTCCGACTTGTTTTAAACTACTTTTCCGACCGATTTGGACCGGGAAAACGGCCTGGTTAATGAGGGGGCGTGTCAAAGCCAATACCTAGCGATGCTTTACACTGACTAAACGGCTAGATTCGCCGCTACATTACAAAATGTCACGCCGATGCTATCGCTGCCATTGAATTGAATGGATGGCCAGTTAGCATGTTTCCGACTTGCTCCTTTTTGTATTTTTGTAAAATATATATATATATTTCCTTTTATATATATATATAATTTTTTGTCAAATTTTTCCTTTATATATATATTTTATATATTTATTTTTTGGTCACATTTTTTTAGTATATTTTTTAAATATATATATATATTTTTCCTTTATATATATATTTTATATATATTATTTTTTTGTCAAATTTTTTGTAATTTTTTTATATATATTTTTTTTTTTTTATATATATTTTTTATATTTTTTTGGGTCAAATTTTTTTGTAATTTAAAAAAAATATATATATATATTTCCTTTATATATATATATTATATATATTTTTTTTTTGTCAAATTTTTCCTTTATATATATTTTTTATATATATTTTTTTTTTGGTCAAATTTTTTTAATTTTTTTTATATATATATTTTTTTCCTTATTTTTTATATATTTTTGGGGTCAAATTGTTTTATCTTTTTTTGTAAAATATATATATATATTTCCTTTATATATATATATATATTTTTTTGGCAAATTTTTCCTTTATATATATATTTTATATATATTTTTTTTTAGTCACATTTTTTAGTACATTTTTTAAAATATATATATATATTTTCCTGTATATATATATTTTATATATTTTTTGTCAAATTTTTTTTGTAATTTTTTTTATATATATATTTTTTTCCTTTATATTTATATTTTATATATATTATTTTTTTGGTCATTTTTTGTAATTTTTTTGTAATTTTTTATATATATTTTTTTTTCCTTTATATATATATTTTATATATATTTTTTTTCTTGGTCAAATTTTTTGGTATTTTTTTATATATATATTTTTTTCCTTTATATATATATATATATTTATTTTTTTGGTCACTTTTTACGTAATTTTTTTATATATATATTTTTTTTTTTATATATATATTTTTTTTATACTTTTTTTTTTTTGGTCAAATTTTAATGAGGGGGCATGTCAAAGCCAATACCTAGCGATGCTTTACACTGACTAAACCGCTAGATTCGCCGCTACATTACAAAATGTCACGCCGATGCTATCGCTGCCATTGAATTGAATGGATAGCCAGTTAGCATGTTTCCGACTTGTTTTAAATGACTTTTCCGACCGATTTGGACCGGGAAAAAGGCCTGGTTAATGAGGGGGCAAAGCCAATACCTAGCGATGCTTTACACTGACTAAACCGCTAGATTCGCCGCTACATTACAAAATGTCACGCCGATGCTATCGCTGCCATTGAATTGAATGGATGGCCAGTTAGCATGTTTCCGACTTGCTCCTTTTTATATTTTTGTAAAATATATATATATATTTCCTTTATATATATATATTATTTTTTTGTCAAATTTTTCCTTTTATATATATATTTTATATATATTTTTTTTAGTCACATTTTTTTAGTACATTTTTTTAAATATATATATATATTTTTCCTTTATATATATATTTTATATATATTATTTTTTTTGGTCAAATTTTTTGTAATTTTTTATATATATATTTTTTTCCTTTATATATATATTTTATATGTTTTTTGGGTCAAATTTTTTTGTAATTAAAAAAAAAATATATATATATATTTCCTTTATATATATATATTATATATATTTTTTTTTGTCAAATTTTTCCTTTATATATATATTTTATATATATTTTTTTAGTCAAATTTTTTTGTAATTTTTTTAATATATATATATTTTTCCTTTATATATATATTTTATATTTTTTTAGTCAAATTGTTTTGTATTTTTTTGTAAAATATATATATATATTTCCTTTATATATATATTATTTTTTTGTCAAATTTTTCCTTTATATATATATTTTATATATTTATTTTTTTGGTCACTTTTTTTAGTACATTTTTTAAAATATATATATATATTTTTCCTTTATATATATATTTTATATATATTTTTTGTCAAATTTTTAGTAATTTTTTATATATATATTTTCTTTTTATATATATTTTATTTATATATATTTTTTTTGGGTCAAATATTTTGGTAATTTTTTTTATATATATATTTTTCCTTTATATATATATTTTATATATATATTTTTTTTTCTTGGTCAAATTTTTTGGTAATTTTTTAATATATATTATTTTTTCCTTTTATATATATATATATATATTTTTTTTGGTCACTTTTTACGTAAATTTTTTATATATATATTTTTTCCTTTATATATATATTTTATATATATTTTTTTTTGGTCAAATTTTAATGAGGGGGCATGTCAAAGCCAATACCTAGCGATGCTTTACACTGACTAAACCGCTAGATTCGCCGCTACATTAGAAAATGTCACGCCGCTGCTATCGCTGCCATTGAATTGAATGGATAGCCAGTTAGCATGTTTCCGACTTGTTTTAAATGACTTTTCCGACCGATTTGGACCGGAAAACGGCCTGGTTAATGAGGGAGCGTGTCAAAGCCAATACCTAGCGATGCTTTACACTGACTAAACCGCTAGATTCGCCGCTACATTACAAAATGTCACGCCGATGCTATCGCTGCCATTGAATTGAATGGATAGCCAGTTAGCATGTTTCCGACTTGTTTTAAACTACTTTTCTGACCGATTTGGACCGGGAAAACGGCCTGGTTAATGAGGGGGTGTGTCAAAGCCAATACCTAGCGATGCTTCACACTGACTAAACCGCTAGATTCGCCGCTACATTACAAAATGTCACGCCGATGCTATCGCTGCCATTGAATTGAATGGATGGCCAGTTAGCATGTTTCCGACTTGCTCCTTTTTGTATTTTCTGTAAAATATATAAATATATTTCCTTTATATATATATATTTTTTTTTTTTGTCAAATTTTTCCTTTATATATATATTTTTATATATTTTTTTTTAGTCACATTTTTTTAGTACATTTTTTAAAATATATATATATATTTTTCCTTTATATATATATTTTATATATATTATTTTTTTGGTCAAATTTTTTTGTAATTTTTTTATATATATATTTTTCCTTTATATATATATTTTTATATTTTTTTGGGTCAAATTTTTTTAATAATTAAAAAATATATATATATATATTTCCTTTATATATATATTTTATATATATTTTTTTTTTTGTCAAATTTTTCCTTTATATATATATTTTATATATTTATTTTTTTTGTCACATTTTTTTAGTACATTTTTTAAAATATATATATATATATTTTATTTTTTTATACATTTTTTTATATTTTATTTTATATATTTTTTTTATCAATATTTTTTTAGTAATTTTTTTATATATATATATTTTTCCTTTATATATATATTTTATATATATTATTTTTTTGGTCAAATTTTTGGTAATTTTTTTTATATATATTTTTCCTTTATATATATATTTTATATATATATTTTTTTTTCTTGGTCAAATTTTTTGGTAATTTTTTTATATATATTATTTTTTCCTTTATATATATATATATATTTTTTTTTGGTCACTTTTTATGTGAATTTTTTTTTATATATTTTTTTTTCCTTTATATATATATTTTATATATATTTTTTTTTTGGTCAAATTTTAATGAGGGGGCATGTCAAAGCCAATACCTAGCGATGCTTTACACTGACTAAACCGCTAGATTCGCCGCTACATTAGAAAAGTCACGTCGCTGCTATCGCTGCCATTGAATTGAATGGATAGCCAGTTAGCATGTTTCCGACTTGTTTTAAACTACTTTTCCGACCGATTTGGACCGGGAAAACGGCCTGGTTAATGAGGGGCGTGTCAAAGCCAATACCTAGCGATGCTTTACACTGACTACACCGCTAGATTCGCCGCTACATTAGAAAATGTCACCACTGCTGCTATCGCTGCCATTGAATTGAATGGATAGCCAGTTAGCATGTTTCCGACTTGTTTTAAACTACTTTTCCGACCGATTTGGACCGGGAAAACGGCCTGGTTAATGAGGGGAGTGTCAAAGCCAATACCTAGCGATGCTTTACACTGACTACACCGCTAGATTCGCCGCTACATTAGAAAATGTCACGCCACTGCTATCGCTGCCATTGAATTGAATGGATAGCCAGTTAGCATGTTTCCGACTTGTTTTAAACTACTTTTTCCGACCGATTTGGACCGGGAAAACGGCCTGGTTAATGAGGGGCGTGTCAAAGCCAATACCTAGCGATGCTTTACACTGACTACACCGCTAGATTCGCCGCTACATTAGAAAATGTCACGCCACTGCTATCGCTGCCATTGAATTGAATGGATAGCCAGTTAGCATGTTTCCGACTTGTTTTAAACGACTTTTCCGACCGATTTGGACCGGGAAAACGGCCTGGTTAATGAGGGGGCGTGTCAAAGCCAATACCTAGCGATGCTTTACAATGATTAAACCGCTAGATTCGCCGCTACATTACAAAATTTCACTCCAATGCTATTGCTGCCATTGAATTGAATGGATAGCCAGTTAGCATGTTTCCGACTTGTTTTAAACTACTTTTCCGACCGATTTGGACCCGGAAAACGGCCTGGTTAATGAGGGGGAGTGTCAAAGCCAATACCTAGCGATGCTTTACACTGACTAAACCGCTAGATTCGCCGCTACATTAGAAAATGTCACGTCGCTGCTATCGCTGCCATTGAATTGAATGGATAGGCAGTTAGCATGTTTCCGACTTGTTTTAAACTACTTTTCCGACCGATTTGGACCGGGAAAATGCCTGGTTAATGAGGGGGAGTGTCAAAGCCAATACCTAGCGATGCTTTACACTGACTAAACCGCTAGATTCGCCGCTACATTAGAAAATGTCACGCCGCTGCTATCGCTGCCATTGAATTGAATGGATAGCTAGTTAGCATGTTTCCGACTTGTTTTAAACTACTTTTCCGACCGATTTGGACCGGGAAAACGGCCTGGTTAATGAGGGGGCGTGTCAAAGCCAATACCTAGCGATCCTTTACACTGACTAAACCGCTAGATTCGCCGCTACATTACAAAATGTCACGCCGATGCTATTGCTGCCATTGAATTGAATGGATAGCCAGTTAGCATGTTTCCGACTTGTTTTAAACTACTTTTCCGACCAATTTGGACCGGGAAAACGGCCTGGTTAATGAGGTGGAGTGTCAAAGCCAATACCTAGCGATGCTTTACACTGACTAAACCGCTAGATTCGCCGCTACATTAGAAAATGTCACGTCGCTGCTATCGCTGCCATTGAATTGAATGGATAGCCAGTTAGCATGTTTCCGACTTGTTTTAAACTACTTTTCCGACCGATTTGGACCGGGAAAACGGCCTGGTTAATGAGGGGGCATGTCAAAGCCAATACCTAGCGATGCTTTACACTGACTAAACCGGTAGATTCGCCGCTACATTACAAAATGTCACGCCGATGCTATCGCTGCCATTGAATTGAATGGATAGCCAGTTAGCATGTTTCCGACTTGTTTTAAACTACTTTTCCGACCGATTTGGACCGGGAAAAAGGCCTGGTTAATGAGGGGGCGTGTCAAAGCCAATACCTAGCGATGCTTTTACACTGACTAAACCGCTAGATTCGCCGCTACATTACAAAATGTCACGCCGATGCTATCGCTGCCATTGAATTGAATGGATGGCCAGTTAGCATGTTTCCGACTTGCTCCTTTTTGTATTTTTGTAAAATATATATATATATTTCCTTTTTATATATATATATTATTTTTTGTCAAATTTTTCCTTTATATATATATTTTATATATATTTTTTTCTTGGTCAATTTTTTGGTAATTTTTTTAATATATATTATTTTTTCCTTTATATATATATATATATTTATTTTTTTTGGTCACTTTTTACGTAAATTTTTTTCATATATATATTTTTTTCCTTTATATATATATTTTATATATATTTTTTTTTTTGGTCAAATTTTAATGAGGGGGCATGTCAAAGCCAATACCTAGCGATGCTTTACACTGACTAAACCGCTAGATTCGCCGCTACATTACAAAATGTCACGCCGATGCTATCGCTGCCATTGAATTGAATGGATAGCCAGTTAGCATGTTTCCGACTTGTTTTAAATGACTTTTCCGACCGATTTGGACCGGAAAAAGGCCTGGTTAATGAGGGGGCGTGTCAAAGCCAATACCTAGCGATGCTTTACACTGACTAAACCGCTAGATTCGCCGCTACATTACAAAATGTCACGCCGATGCTATCGCTGCCATTGAATTGAATGGATGGCCAGTTAGCATGTTTCCGACTTGCTCCTTTTTGTATTTTTTTGTAAAATATATATATATATTTCCTTTATATATATATATTATTTTTTGTCAAATTTTCCTTTATATATATTTTTTATATATATTTTTTTAGTCACATTTTTAGTACATTTTTTTTTAAATATATATATATATTTTTCCTTTATATATATATTTTATATATATTTTTTTTGGTCAAATTTTTTGTAATTTTTTAATATATATATTTTTTCCTTTATATATATATTTTATATGTTTTTTGGGTCAAATTTTTTGTAATTAAAAAAATATATATATATATTTCCTTTATATATATATATTATATATATTTTTTTTTGTCAAATTTTTCCTTTATATATATATTTTTATATATATTTTTTTTGGTCAAATTTTTTGTAATTTTTTAATATATATATATTTTTCCTTTATATATATATTTTATATTTTTTTAGGTCAAATTGTTTTGTATTTTTTTGTAAAATATATATATATATTTCCTTTATATATATATTATTTTTTTTGTCAAATTTTTCCTTTATATATATATTTTATATATTTATTTTTTTGGTCACTTTTTTTAGTACATTTTTTAAAATATATATATATATTTTCCTTTATATATATATTTTATATATATTTTTGTCAAATTTTTTAGTAATTTTTTTTTTTATATATATATTTTTCTTTTATATATATATTTTATATATATTATTTTTTGGGTCAAATATTTTGGTAATTTTTTTTATATATATATTTTTCCTTTATATATATATTTTATATATATATATTTTTTTCTTGGTCAAATTTTTGGTAATTTTTTTAATATATATTATTTTTTCCTTTATATATATATATATTTTTTTTTTTGGTCACTTTTTACGTAAAATTTTTTTATATATATATTTTTTTCCTTTATATATATATTTTATATATATTTTTTTTTGGTCAAATTTTAATGAGGGGGCATGTCAAAGCCAATACCTAGCGATGCTTTACACTGACTAAACCGCTAGATTCGCCGCTACATTAGAAAATGTCACGCCGCTGCTATCGCTGCCATTGAATTGAATGGATAGCCAGTTAGCATGTTTCCGACTTGTTTTAAATGACTTTTCCGACCGATTTGGACCGGGAAAACGGCCTGGTTAATGAGGGAGCGTGTCAAAGCCAATACCTAGCGATGCTTTACACTGACTAAACCGCTAGATTCGCCGCTACATTATATATATAAAGGAAAAAAATTTGACAAAAAATATATATATATAATATATATATATAAAAGGAAATAAAAAAATATAAAGGGAAGGAAAAGTTGACAAAAATAATATATAGGAAATATATATATATATTTTACAAAAAACAAAAAAATTTCACCCAAAAAATATAATATATATAAAGGAAAAAAAAAATATTAAAAAAATTTGACCAAAAAAAAAAAATATATAAAATATATATATAAAGGAAAAGTTGTTTTCAAAAAAAAATATAATCTATATATATATAGAGAATATGTCATATATTTTTTATTAAAATACATTAAAACATATAAAAATATATATAAAGGAAGAAAAATATATATGTAAAAATTACAAAAAACGATCAAGCAATATATATAAGATATATAATAAAGGAAAAATGTATATATTCAAAATATTATAAATGTGGAATAAAAATAATAGTAAAAATATATATATAAAGGGAAAATTTGACAAAAATAATATATATATATAAAGGAAATATATATATTTTGCAAAAAGGTAAAAGGAGCAATTGACGGCTGGCAGCCATCCGGTGGTTCGTGGCGGCGGCGTCGTGCTGTGTAGCGGCGAATCTAGCGGTTTTTAATCGGTGCATCAGCCAGGTAATGACGACACCCTCGTGGCCGGGCCTTTCGGTCCAAATCGACCGTGAAAAGTCATTTAAGCTGGTCAGGCATGTAACAACTGTACATTCAATTCAATAACAGCGGCGATATTTTATTTTGTAATGTGGCAAATCTAGCGGTTGTCAATGTAAAGCATCACTGGAAAGTAACGACATATTTTACATTAAAATTTGACCAAAATATATATAAAATATATATATAAGAAAAAATATATATATAAAAAAATTTACGTAAAAAATAGACAAATATATATATATATATAAGGAAAAAAATAATATATATTAAAGAATACCAAGTGACAAAAAAAATATATAAAATATATATATAAAGGAAAAATTTGACAAAAAAATAATATAAAAGGAAATATATATATATATTTTACAAAAAATAAAAAGGAAGCAAATGAAACATGCTAATAACCATCCGGTGGTCAATGCGTGATATCGGCGTGACAGCCCCCTTCAATGTAGCGACGAATCTGGCGGTCAGTATGCTGTCAGCCGTGTGGCGATGCGCCTCATTAACCAGGCCTTTCGAGTCCGTCGATCGAAAAGCTCAGTTTAAAGCAAGTCCGGAGAACATGCTAACTGGCTGTCCATTCAATTCGGTGGCAGCGTTAACATCGACTGTTGTGGCGAAATCTCCGGACTGGTAAGCATCGCTAGGTATTGGCGTATGCCGCTTGACACGTTTTCCGGTCTAGCTCGACCGGCCTCGTTAAAACGAAGTCGAAACGCTCTTTCAACTGGCTATCCCATTCAGTTAATGTCGCGATACCAGCAGCAATGTTTGTTTGCGTGATCAGCGGTTTGTCGGTGTGGCATCGCTGATGTCGGCTTTGACACTCACCTCATTAACCGGGCGTTTTCCGGTCAAACCAGTCGAGCGTGGTTAAAGCTGGTGGAAGGCTGTGCTGGCGGCTATCATTCAGTTCAATGGCAGCAATGCTGTCGGCTGGTATGTGTAGCGGCGAATCTAGCGGTTAATCTGGATAAGCTGGGCGACGATGCCGCCCGGTAACCGGGCGTTTTCGGTCCGTCGTCGGAAAAAGTTTAAAACAAGTGGCTGTCTTTAGCAACGTATTCAATTCAATGGCAACGACAGCGTCGTGACGCTGTGTAGCGGCGAATCTTGATTAGTCGGTAATAGCTGCTCGCTTTCATTGGCCAGGCATTTCGGTCCAAGCTCGGAAACCGGTGGTTAAACAAGTCGGAAACATGCAACGCTATCATTCAGTGTGGCAGCGTATTTCCCTTTCTAATGGCGACGAATGTGTCAGTGTAAGCTTTTGTCGCTAGGTAACGACCTCCGCAACCAGGCCGTTTCAACCAAACAAGTCGGCGCATGCTGGCTGGCAATGGCGGCAATAGCGACAGATGAAATTTTGTAATGTAGCGGCGAATCTAGCGGTTTTATCGATAATAACGCTCGCTAGGTAACATTGCTGCCCCCTCATTCTTCAGGCCGTCCCGATCCCAGTCGATCAGGAAGCTCGTTCATCAAGTCGACTGCTCTTTGGCTATTATCCATTATTCAATGGCAGCATTTCTAATGTAGCGGCGAATCGCGATTGTAATCGGTGGCATCGTAGGTAATGGCCCTCGACAGCCAGGCCGTTGGTCCCAAATCACGTCCCGAATCGTTCATGATGGCATGCTGGCTGGCTATCCATTCAATTGTGGCGGCGATAGCAGTAATGACATTACTGCAATGTAGCGGCGAATCTGAAGCATGCTGGCTTGCTGTCCATTCAATTCAATATGGCAGCGACAATGGCGTGACATTCTAATGTGGCGAAATCTAGCGATGTGTCAGTGTAAAGCTTATCGCTGCGATATTCAGCTTCGACCGCCCCCTCATTAACCAGGCCGTTTTCCCGGTCCGTCTCGGTCGGAAAAAGTAGTTTAAAACAAGTCGGAAACATGCTAACTGGCTATCCATTCAATTCAATGGCAGCGTGTAACGGCGTGACTTTTCTAATGTGACCGAATCTAAGCGGTTTTAGTCAGTGTAAAGCATCGCTAGGTATTGGCTTTGACATGCCCCCTTAAAATTTGACCAAAAAAAAATATATATAAAAATATAAAGGAAAAAAATATATATAAAAAAATTCATAAAAAATGAAAAAATAAAATATATATATAAAGGAAATAATAATATATATAAAAAAATTACCAATTTGACCAAGAAAAAAATAATATATAAAATATATATATAAAGAAAAATATATATATAAAAAAATTATAAATTTGACAAAAAAAAATATATATAAAATATATATATAAGGAAAAAATATATATATATATAAAATTACTAAGAATTAAAAAAATATATAAAATATATATATAAAGGAAAATATATATATATATTTGCGAAAACACTAAAACAAGTCAGAAACATGCTAACTGGCCATCCATTCAATTCAATGGCAGCGATAGCATCAGCGTGACATTTTGTAATGTAGCGGCGAATCTAGCGGTTTAGTCAGTGTAAAGCATCGCTAGGTATTGGCTTTGACACTCCCCCTCATTAACCAGGCCGTTTCCCGGTCCAAATCGGTCGGAAAAGTAGTTTTAAAACAAGTCGGAAACATGCTAACTGGCTATCCATTCAATTCAATGGCAGCGATAGCATCGGCGTGACATTTTGTAATGTAGCGGCGAATCTAGCGGTTTAGTCAGTGTAAAGCATCGCTAGGTATTGGCTTTGACACGCCCCCTCATTAACCAGGCCGTTTTCCGGTCCAAATCGGTCGGAAAAGTAGTTTAAAACAAGTCGGAAACATGCTAACTGGCTATCCATTCAATTCAATGGCAGCGATAGCAGCAGGCGTGACATTTTCTAATGTAGCGGCGAATCTAGCGGTTTTAGTCAGTGTAAAGCATCGCTAGGTATTGGCTTTGACATGCCCCCTCATTAAAATTTGACCAAAAAAAAAAATATATAAAATATATATATAAAGGAAAAAATATATATATAAAAAAATTTACGTAAAAAGTGACCAAAAAAAAAATATATATATATATATAAAGGAAAAAAATAATATATATTAAAAAAATTCAAAAAATTTGACAAGAAAAAATAATATATATAAAATATATATATAAAGGAAAATATATATATAAAATTACAAAAATTTGACCAAAATAATATATATAAAATATATATATAAAAGGAAATATATATATAAAAAATACTATATAAAATATATATTGACAAAAATATATATTTTAAAAAAAATACTAAAAAAAGGACAAAAAAATATATATATATATTTTTAAAAAAAATATAAAATGACAAAAAAATATATAAAAAAAATATATAATAAATATATATATAGTAAAGTAAAGCATATATAAAGGAAAAAAAATAATATATATATAAAAAAATATATATATTTTTACAAAAATACAAATTTATTAAACTAAAAAAAATATATAAAATATATATATAAAGGAAATATATATATATTAAAAAATTACAAAAAATTTGACCCAAAAAAAAAAATATATATAGGAAAAAAATATATATAAAGGAAAAATTTGACAAAAAAATATATATAATATATATATATAAAGGAAATATATATATATTTTTTTAATTACAAAAAAATTTGACAAAAACATATAAAATATATATATAAAGGAAAAAATATATATATTAAAAAATTACAAAAATTTGACCAAAAAAATAATATATATAAAAATATATATATAAAGGAATATATATATTTAAAAAATATTTAAAATGTGACTAAAAAAAATAAATAATAAAATATATATATAAAGGAAAAATTTGACAAAAAATAAATATATATAAAGGAAATATATATATATATTTTTTAAAAAAATACAAAAGGAGCAAGTCGAAGCATGCTAACTGGCCATCCATTCAATTCAATGGCAGCGATAGCATCGGCGTGACATTTTTGTAATGTAGCGGCGAATCTGGCGGTTTAGTCAGTGTAAAGCATCGCTAGGTATTGGCTTGACACGCCCCCTCATTAACCAGGCCCTTTTCCCGGTCAAATCGGTCCGGAAAAGTCATTTTAAAACAAGGAAACATGCTAACTGGCTATCATTCAATTCAATGGCAGCGATAGCATCAGTGACATTTTTGTAATGTGGCGGCGAATCTAGCGGTTTAGTCAGTGTAAACAGCATCGCTAGGTATTGGCTTTGACATGCCCCCTCATTAAATTTGACCAAAAAAAAAAAATATATAAAATATATATATAAAGGAAAAAAATATATGAAAAAAATTTACGTAAAAAGTGACCAAAAATAAATATATATATATATATAAAGGAAAAAAATAATATATATTAAAAAAATTACCAAAAAATTTGACCAAAAAAAAAATATATATAAAATATATATATAAAGGAAAAATATATATATAAAAAAATTACAAAATTTGACCAAAAAAAATAATATATATAAAATATAAATATAAAGGAAAAAAATATATATATAAAAATTACAAAAATTTGACAAAAAAATATATAAAATATATATACAGGAAAATATATATATATATTTTAAAATGTACTAAAAAATGTGACCAAAAAAAAAAAAAAATATATATAAAATATATATATAGGAAAAATTTGCCAAAAAAAAAAAATATATATATATATATAAAAAAAATATATATATATATTTTACAAAAAAGATAAAACAATTTGACCCCCAAAAATATATAAAATATATAAAGGAAAAAAAAATATATATAAAATAAATTACAAAAAAATTTGACCAAAAAAAAATATATATAAAAATATATATATAAAGGAAAAATTTGACAAAAAAAAATATATATATATATATATAAAGGAAATATATATATATATTTTTTTAAATACAAAAAAATTTGACCCAAAAAAACATATAAAATATATATATAAAGGAAAAAAATATATATAAAAAAAAATTACAAAAAAATTTGACCAAAAAAAATAATATATATAAAATATATATATAAAAGGAAAATATATATATATATTTAAAAAATATACTAAAATGTGACCAAAAATAAAAATATATAAAATATATATATAAAGGAAAAATTTGACAAAAAAATTATATATATATATAAAGAAATATATATATATATTTTACAAAAAAATACAAAAGGAGCAAGTCGGAAACATGCTAACTGGCCATCCATTCAATTCAATGGCAGCGATAGCATCGGCGTGACATTTTGTAATGTAAGCGGCGAATCTAGCCGTTTAGTCAGTGTAAAGCATGTCGCTAGGTATTGGCTTTGACACGCCCCTCATTAACCAGGCCGTTTTCGGTCCAAATCAGTCGGAAAAAGTAGTTTAAAACAAAGTCGGAAACATGCTAACTGGCTATCCATTCAATTCAATAGCAGCGATAGCAGCTGCGTGACATTTTCTAATGTAGCGGCGAATCTAGCGGTTTTAGTCAGTGTAAAGCATCGCTAGGTATTGGCTTTGACACTCCCCTCATTAACCAGGCGTTTTCGGTCCAAATCGGTCGGAAAAGTCGTTTTAAAACAAGTCGGAAACATGCTAACTGGCTATCCATTCAATTCAATAGCAGCGATAGCATGGGCGTGACATTTTCTAATGTAGCGGCAAATCTAAGCGGTTTAGTCAGTGTAAAGCATCGCACTAGGTATTGGCTTTGACACTCCCCTCATTAACCAGGCCGTTTTCCCGGTCCAAATCGGTCGGAAAAGTAGTTTTAAAACAAGTGGAAACATGCTAACTGGCTATCCATTTCAATTCAATGGCAGCGATAGCATCGGCGTGACATTTTGTAATGTAGCGGCGAATCTAGCGGTTTTAGTCAGTGTAAGCGTCGCTAGGTATTGGCTTTGACCTCCCCTCATTAACCAGGCCGTTTTCCCGGTCCAAATCGGTCAGGAAAAGTCGTTTTAAAACAAGTAGGAAACATGCTAACTGGCTGTCCATTCAATTCAATGGCAGCGATAGCATAGGCGTGACATTTTCTAATGTAGCGGCAAATCTGGCGGTTTAGTCAGTGTAAAGCCATTGCTAGGTATTAGCTTTGATACTCCCTCATTAACCGGGCCGTTTTCCGGTTTAAATCGGTCAGAAAAGTCGTTTTAAAACAAGTCGAAACATGCTAACTGGCTATCCATTCAATTCAATGGCAGCGATAGCATC
>JAINUG010001271.1:0-26444 GCA_029706075.1 Aldrovandia affinis
GCTTTTGGATTGTTGTGGTTGTTTGGGGGTCTGAGACTGTCTGGATGGGTTTTGATGGGGGAGAGGTTGAGGGCTATTGCTAGGTGCGATGGGAGTAGGCATTTCTGGTTTATTGACTTGTTTATGTTTTTGTTTAATTTTTCGCTTTCTCCCTTTTACTTTGGACCAGTCGGAGGGGGGGTCTGAATCTGTGTTGTCTGAGGAGAGGCGGGCTCTTCCACCGTGTTGAGGGTTTCCGAGTCCGCCTCCTCCTCAACTGTAGTGGGGGGTGTCTGGGAGTCTGGTTGTGCTGTAGTTTGGGTAGGTAGTGAGGGAAACTGAGGTGGGTCAGGCTGGGTTGTCGTGGCTGTATTTGATGGAGGGGGGGGGAGGTTGGGGGTGAGACTGTGGCGCAGTTCCCCTAGCCCTGTTGGCATATGAGAGAGGGCAGTCTCGAAAGAGGTGCCCCCTTACCCCACACAAGTTACAGGGTCTAGGGTCCCGGCATGCCCTGGTCTCGTGCTCTCCTCCACAGCTCTTGCACTTAACCACTGTGCAGGCTGCAGCCAAGTGGCCTAACTCACCACATCGCCTGCACAGTTTGGGCATGCCGTAATAAAAAACTGCGCCCCGGTTGTTCCCCAGCGTAATGGTGCTGGGGATGTGTCTCACACCTCCAACCGACATTGGGTCAGGCTGTAGTTGGACCAGCCACTTTCTGGCCCCAGTCCACACCCCATCCTCATCGAGGACTCTCCTTGCCTCGGACTTGACGGAGCCATACCTGCCCAACCACATTGCAACATCGTGGTCCTGTACAGCTTCGTTATAAAACTGCACAGTGACCACTTTGCTCTCGGTGTCAGACAGAGGCTCAACGTCAAAGTTTTTCAGGGGGCTCCTATCCTTCCCTCTCTAAAGAGGTTCCAGAATCTCTCAGGACATTGGCATTCTTAAAGCTGATTTCAAATACATCTACTGCATTAGGGACCTTTACCAGGCAGTTCAGGTCATTCGGCACAAAACCCATACCTTTTTGTAGTACAGCCCTGCTGAATTCAAGACGGGTCATGCTGTTCACTCTTGTCCCAGGGGTGGTTGGATTGGGGGCAGCACGGTGGTTGTTCTCCCCACCGGCCTGTCTGGCGGTTGCTGGTCCGGTGGCGCCCTGCTCAGCTGCGCCTCCAGGCCCCGATCCCGCCATGGTGCCGGTGGTGGTGCTGCTTCCTTCTCCCTCCCCTGGGTTCCACGTCATACGGACGGCGAAATGGCGGCGCATCCGGGAGCTGGTCGGGACGCCATCTCCCTTCCTTCTTGGTCTGTAGGGCCCCACCTAGGAAGCACAAAAAGAGAAGGACAGCACACCCAAAAATGGTGTTCCTTCCGGGAGGGCCGGAAACTAAGCAGAGGCCCCGGATGAGTAGGCCGCAAAGGCCTCCTCCAGGGCCGCTGATGGGAACTTTCCTGCAGGCCGGAGCGCGACGATCAGAGAAGGCCCAAAGCGAATCCCCGGGTGGTAGTTGGTGGCTGGGCCCCGCGGCGTCGTCCGGGTGGCAGGTGGTTCCTCCCGGTCCGGCCCTCCGCACTGCCGCTGCTGGCACCTCGTCCTCCGGAATCCGCCTGGTGGTCCTGCTGCAGGGTGGAGAAAGAAAGCTGGGAGCGTAGGCCTTGATGGAGGTCGGCTAGGGTAGGCCCGGTGAGAAAACCCTTTCAGGCCTCCTCGCCGGGCACCTCTGCACTCCCCTCTGGTCTCTGGGCCTGGGCGTGGGCGTCCTGCAGCAGTTGTCCGGATCCGAGATGGCGCCTGGTGTCCTCGGGCAGGGGTCTCCTGGGGTGCTGTCCTGGCTTCTGCGCTTTGAGGTTCAGCAGGCCGCAGGCAAGCCACTGGTACCTGCTTTCCCACAAAGCGCTAGGTGGGGTCCGGCCTTGTCCGTCGGCCTGGGGTTCAAAGGGAGCCGCGGACAAGCCACTGCTACTCGATCTCACCACCAGGCCCTCAAGAAAGAAGGAAACGAGATGTAGAGAGAGGGAGACAAGAGTAGAAAGAAAAGGGAGAAAATGCACTCTGGGCACCCAACCAATGCACAGCCCTTCGTCTTTATAAAGACGAAAGCATGTAAAAAAGGAGAGTATCCCAAGCACTGATACTTTTTCCGCAAGGTATCACACCACAACCACCTTCGTGATCATGGTATCTCCCCTGCCAGACAAGTAGAGTACGATCTGAAGAGAAACCAGAGTGTACTAACCAGCTACACCTACAACAGTTGTCCGGCTCCAGCAAGATATTGTTTTCGGTAACAGTTACGCTATTAAGAGAGGCACTACAATCGCAGATGCAAAATGTAGGCTAGTAGCCTACATAGAAACAAAGTATTTTAGCACACGGAACCTGATCCATGTATTTTTGATCATACCTTTAAAATGAATACTTTTGAATAATGCCATGTACTAAGCATTCTGGGTAGTTATTGCAAATTGTAATACAATACACGGCCTGTTGTGCTGCACAGCGCAACAGTTATATAGCCTACACAGTGCAGTCAAGCGCTGATCCGACATCAGCTAACCCCATCCTAATCGTTGTCGTTACCATTCATTCCATGTGAAACTCGTAGCAGAGCCAGGGTCAGTAGGTAGTGTGGAGGAAGAAATTTGTATCGAGTTGGGATGCTAGACCACATCCACAGAAGTGGACAGTAGACACTAATTAATTCAGTGTGACGCTGCAGTTTGCCCACAGAAGTCAGAGACAAAGGGCTTTTCGCGCCACAACTTCAAAGGAACAGTTGTTTGTTCCCGGAAGGAAACCTCCTTCCCATTGGTTTAAGACCCTGGGAGGGCTGTTCTAACAACCTGTTATATCTTCATGTTAGCCCATAGCTCAATTTACCTGTAAGTTAACGCCCTGTTACTTCCCCCTTGTGATTGTTCCCTCCCCTTCCGTTGTGTTGGATATAAATATGCATTTGAATTTGATGGCGGGAGGTTTGCTGTCCTGCGTGACACGGGTCTCCAGTGCAGCTGCTCGTAATTAAAGCTTTAATACTGTTTAAAGGAATTCTCTCTGATCCTGCTGAGTTTTAATTTCCACGACAGTAGGCAGGGCTATCACCCACGCGAAAAATGACTGAACCCAGGAACGACGCTCTTTTGTAATTCTGTTTCTACGTAACTTCTGCGACATACTTTGTAAAGCACTTCACATCGCACACACGGATTGACAATTCTTAGCATGAACAATCCTTAGCTTATTCAATTCATATTTTCAGACAGAAAGGAAACCCTGCCGTGAAGCAGGGCATCGAAAAATTAGTCGATACTCATAAATGTTCCTCTCCACGGAAATCTTTAGTAAAATGTTCTTTTATTGGTTTTTAAAATTCTTGCATTGTTTAAAAACTTTTCAGTTCAAAGTTGGCATACCAACTAAAGGGGGGTTAAAACAAAAAAAAACAAGATTTGGTAACAATAGGATTTCAAGACAGGGGAACAACTTAACAGACTAGACTATACAACAGACAGGACTGGAAATACATATAATCTTAAATCAAGACAAACCAAAAACAAACAAAAGAAACCAAGAAAAACAAAGTTTGTGCTTGGGCTTGAGTGTCCAGAGCGCACCTCCTCTGGGAGGGGGTGAGCTATACAATTAGTTATTTCCAGTGGCTCACCCCCATTTCCTCCTTGCCCCTCTCTCGTCCTTCAAAAAGTCCACCAAAACGCCGTCCTGGAGGAGGTTTTGAAGCCTCCTCTGGAGAGTGAACAGGTCCACTGTTATTTTTGGAAGACCCTGATGTTCCTTGCCTCCCACAGGACCTGTAGCGGTGTTAATGATCCTCCACTGGCGCTGCAGCTCCGGGTCCTACATCCCTCACGGGGCCGTACAGGACCCTCTCAGTCGTCAGGGAGGATCTCGGCAGGATCCTGTTCTGGGAGACAGAGGACACAACAAGGCCCCAGACCCGTCTGGCCACAGAGCACTCCCAGAACAGATGGTGTACATGTTCTGAGTCAGTGCATCCGTGGGGGCAGTTCTCGGTCAGGGTTAAGTGCCGTCTAAACAGAAATGGCCTGGTGGGAGAGACAGCCATGAGCAGACATCCATGTAATGTCTTTTTGTTTGTTGTTTAGTGTTTTATGATTAGCATTTTCCATACAATTTCAGGGTTTAAGGCTGGGTTGCCCCTCGGGAGCGTCATGGTCTCTCCCGATCACAAAAGGACATGATATTTTTGTATGTCCATGAGGGCAGCCCAGCCCGACCAATCCGTCCTAAAGGCAAAATCCCTCAGGGCCCTGTATACATATGGGGGTCCCAGCTGTATGGCACATTGTGGTCCAGCCCACACAGGCCCATAGATCTGAGGAAGGGAGTGGCATAGTATTTAGCAAATTTACCAGAGGCCGAAGCTCCCCCAGGGTGTTCTGGACCAGTGCGGCCAGACCCTGTGCCAATATTACTGATGTTATGTCTAGGACCCCCTGCCCCCCTTTCTCCTCTTCTTTCATCAGGGTTGTCCTTCCCAGCCTCTCCATTTTGCTCCCCCAGACAAAAGCGAAAGGCCATTCTAGCCACAAGTTTGCTAGTGGCTCTGTCCGAGGAAACACTAAGCCCAATAAAAGCGGAAGGACTATTGCCTTCCAGGACCAGGATCTTACCCGTCATTGTCAGGTCCGTGCTCCAGCTCGATTTTTCTGGGCGTGGCGGAGGGCCTCCTCCCAGCTCAGTTCCCTCCCCGTCGTTCTGGAAGTGACCCCCAGGAGCTTTATGCCTTCTGTGCGTACAGGAAAAGAACAGGTTAGTGACTCACTCCATGGCGGCGACAGGTACAGTTCGCTCTTGCCCGGTTGACCAGAAGCCTGTGCACAGACAAGTCCCCACCACCTTTGTAGCGGTGGTGATGGAGCGACTATCTGTGCCAACGATGGTGATGTCGTCCATGTACGCCATCACCCGAGCCGCTCCCCACTGCCACCCGGCAGCAGGTATCCCCTGACGTCTTTGTTTAGCGGGATGGCCCTGCAGAAGCTTGGCTCAAGGTAGATAGCGTACAGGAGGGCGCCCTAGAGGCACCCCTGCCTGGCCGCGGACCTGATGTCAAATAGGGCAGAGAGTGCTTGTTGACAACCCACTCTGCCGAGATGTCACGGAAACATATTCTGGTCCAGCGCCGGAGGATTTGGGAAGTTAAACCTCTCCAGCACCCTCTCCAGGCACACATGGCTAACCCTGTCAAAGGCCTTCTCTTGATCAAGACTGAGAAGGCCTAAAGGGAACCTGCGCTCCCGGAGTGGATAATTATATCTCTCACGAGGAGCAGATTTTCATTTATGGACCTCCCAGGAACACTGCATGTTTGGTTGCGACGATCACCGCTGGTAGCAGGTCTTGGAACCTCCTCATCAGTGATTTGGCCATGATCTTATAATCCACTGAGAGGAGGTTGATCGGCGCCAGTTCCGGTGGTCCTTCAGGTCCCCTTCTTTGGGATGAGGGCCACTGAACTCTGTCGCAGTGAGTCACCCGGCCGCCCCTCCCTGAAAGCCGCTCTGAAGACATCAGCCACGTCATCCTTCAGGAGATCCCAGAAGGCCTGATAGAACTCAGCTGGGATTCCGTCAAGGACCAGGAGCTTTATGTAGTTAAAGGGCTGCGGCCCGGGTGAGTTCTCGGCGCTCAGCTCCCCCTCCATGCTCTGTCCCTCAGGCGTCTGTCCAGGCCGTCCAGGAAGGTGTCCATGAGAGCCCTGTCCGTGGGCCTGTTGGCATACAGACCCAGGTAGAACTCCTGGCCACCTCCCGGACCTCTGCCTCTTCAGACACCACCACCCCTGCATTGTTATACAGGGAGAGAGAATGTCGGTTTTCCTTGGCCGTGCCTTGCGGAAGAAGTGGCGAGTGCATCTCTCGTCCTCCTCGAGACCCTGGAGTTTGGAGCGGAAGATGTATTTCCTCCGCTCCTCCCGACAGAGGCGGAGAGATGCTGTTTAGTCTGGGCCACTTCCGTACTGACCTCCAGGCCTCGGGCTTGGAGGAGGCTCAGTCTTTTGGAGGGCAGCGTTATGGTGGTTATATCTTTTCTTTTCTGCTTCCTGCTTCAGATCAGTCGCATTCCCTAAGGGCTCTAGCACTTTCGCTTTTTATTACTTTTTCTTCGCACTTTTGCTTTTTTTTTTTATCACTTTCTCTTCACCGTGGATGCCGATAGTTCAGTTTTTAGTTGTTAGCTATAGTTGTTAGTTGTGAGTTTAGTTTTTATGCTGTGTAATTAGGTGAGACGGTGACTCGCAGCTAGCTAGCTAGCTAGCCTGATTGTTCCTGTCTTCAAGCAATCTCTGCTTTTTTACTTCTTTTTATCAACGCACCGATGGCTGCACCAACACACTGTCACGGTGCGATGTTCTTAACAAGAAGATTTTAGACCTGGAGAAAGTCATTTCCACCCTGAGGCAGATCAGAGCGACGAAGAACTCTTGGATACGCTGTTTGCAGCGTCACATCTAGAGGCTACTAAACTCCAGCCCCGGTCTGTTCTACACCCATAGACGGGGGACCATAACAAGGTCGGGCGCGAGGCAGGGGAAGCAGCCTGGAAAGCCTGGAAGCAGGCCCTCAGACTTGATAACAAGTTCCAGCCGCTGTGCGCTCTCTCTCCGCTTGGAAAACCTATGGTCTCCACGGATGACGTGGCACATAGCAGATGCGCCACGTCATGTGTGAGCCGGTGGATGAGACATCCTGGAAGCCCACCGAACCTGCCATGACCATCGCTGAGGAAGATCCGCCTCGGGGTGGTCTGACATCCACAGCAGCCTCGCCCCAGGAGGCGGCCTCCTCGCACTCCGCTGCAGCCATCAACGCCGAGGAAAATCACACGGAGAGACCAAGGCGGAGAGGAAGCCCACTCCATCAGGCCTCGCTGGAGGCTGTTATCCTGGGGACATCCATGGTTAGGCACCTCGCCAAGCACACGGAAAATTACTGCTTTCCGGTGCGTGTGTGTCGAACATCGCTGCTGCGGCTCCAAGTATCTGAGGAATTATCCAGCCGGAAGCTAGTGGTACAATGTCGATCCAACTATATTGCCAGAGAACAGTCGGAACAGCTCGAAGTGGATTTTAAAAACTTAATTAATATTCTTTTGGAAACTGGACGTCAAACAGTGATCTCTGGTCCTCTCCGAGTCCTTCACTCGGAGAAACCGCTTTCAGCAGGATTCGTCAGCTGCACATTTTCTCAAAGGTTACTGTAATATGCTGTCCATCCCCTTTATTGACAATTTCGGATCATTCTGGAAACGAAAATACCTGTTTACGAGATGGACGGCACCTGAATCCGAGACGGTGCAGAACTATTAGATTACAATATCGGAATGGCCCTGGAATCACAGCGGGCCATCTCTCACTGAGACAGGGTGAGTTCGTTACTGGTTGTCAACAAGAGCTGTGAAATAGAACTATCTGTTACCTGTAATGAAATGACTTTGAACACAGCTACCTATCCATTTATCCCAGTACGAACAAACACCGCCACTGACGTAGTCTTTGCTTTTAACCCTGTGTTTCTTATTCCACTTTGCACCGATGAATTATCTCCATTCTTTACTGTTCCTTCTTTTATTACTAAGCACAGGAAAAGTAAACGGTTTGATAAACGTCGGCTGCAATTACAACAATTTAATTAACATTTTAGTAAAACCTGTAACTATAACAAAGTCAGGCATAAATGTCAATATGGCACTTTTAAATGTAAGGTCACTAGCTAATAAGAGCTTTTTAATCAATGATTTTATTTCTGAAGAATTTACAATTCTTTTTCTTGTTGAAACCTGGTTGAAAAATGATGATGCTGTAACACTTGTCGAGACATGTCCCCCGAATTTTAAGTTCTTTCAGAAGTCTAGGCAAGGCAAAAAAGGTGGAGGCATAGCTGCTATCTTCTCTGATAGATATTGCTGTAGAGAGATTGATCTGGGTAATTTCCCATCGTTTGAATACCTGGCTATTGTGCTTAAAGCAGAATCAAATGTACTTATTGTAACAATCTATAGACCTCCCAAGTATTCCTCAGTTTTCCTTCCTGAATTCTCCGAGCTTATTTGTACCATTTTTACCAGCTACAAAAGTATATCATTATTGGAGATTTGAATATTCACGTTAATAATAGTACCCGATTTGAAGGCTATGGAGTTTGTGAATCTCCTAGACAGCCTAGCTTTAATGCAACATGTTACAGAGGCCACCCACAACCAAGGCAATATACTCGATTTAGTGATATCTCATGGGACAAAAATTGACAATGTTTCAGTAACTGACATTAATATCTCTGACCATCATTGTGTGTTCTTTGATGTTCTGTTAAATGCACCTAGCATTAAAAAGAATTTACTATTGTGGGAGATTTTTTTGTAATATGAATGTAAGCCTATTTTGTGTGGACCTCTGTGGCTCAGTTGGTAGAGTTGGGTTGGGGTTTAGGGTGCCTGCAGCTGGCCAAATTCCTGCACGGGCTGCTAGCTGGGGCCAGCCACAGATAACCATAAAGCCATAAAGATGGCCTACAGGTGGGACTTAGATTATCACGCTGAAGGCTGGGTAGATCACACACCTTAAAAACCCCAAGGACACATAGATGGGACCACCATAAATCTGAATTGGTGATCCAAGGGTCCATTATCACAGCAATAAACTCAGAGAAAGCAGGGGTCACAAGGGGGGAGAGAGCTGGCTAGAATCTTCACATTCCTCACACTTCTCCTGATTGCCTGATTAGTGACGGGAACCATAAAGACGTTAATGGATAAGAACAGAAGGGAACCAATTGGGGTGCAGAGAAGCGTGCTGTGAGATCGTGGGAGGGAGCTGAGTCAAGGGGGTGTGGTTATGACGTCAAGCTCCCAGGCAGGAGGAGTTATGAGAAGTTAAAGGTTGATGCACGGTCAAGGGGGCAGAGCTGCTTCGCGAACAGCCTGGTTTCCTTGTAGGTGATTCGCATTGCATACAATAAAACCCGATTACATCTGACTCGAAATGTGTTGTTTTAAGAAGTATTAAATATGGCGTCGGATCACTCAGTCCATCTGGCCCTGGCTGAGACCCGATCCGAACTCCGACACTATTCAAAAGAGGTATTTAGATGCCACAGCAGAAACAAAGTTTTCTGATCTTGTAAATTCTTTTGAGCCATATACGCTACACTGCTCTATCAACGAAAACAGTCGATTCATTCAATACCAATGTGAGAAATGCACTGAATATTGTTGCGCCAGTTAAAACTAAAATGAGGTCACGCAATAAAATATCACCATGGTTAAACAGTAATATTCGTGACCTAAAAGAGTGTGTCGAGCAGCTGGCGTAAATGGAGGAAAACCAAATTAGAAATCCATCGCAGTATCTTTAAAGACCTTATAACTACATACAATAAGTCTATTCGCTCTGAGAGAAGAGCCCATTTTTCAAGGATCATTGAAAACGGCGGCAATCCCAGAGTTGTATTCTCAACCATCGATTACTGAATCCTGCACCAGCCTCCGACATTCTTAGCCTAGCATCTGCCTCAAAATGCGAGGATTTTGCTCAGTTTTTAACAATAAAGTAAGTACTATCAGGGCTGGCATTATTAGACATTCCAATAATATACATAGTTTACCTTGTAACAGACCGCCAACGCTGAGGAAATTTAGTAACATCTCTGAAGCAGAGCTCTATAAAGTTGTAATGCAGAGTAAATCCTCTACCTGCAATCTTGACCCCATTCCCACAACTTTTTTAAGAACATCTTCAATAGTCTCTCCGTCTCAGTTCGAAAAATAATTAATACATCTCTTGAGACTGGAATTTTTCCAAATGCATATAAAACCGCTATTGTGAAACCGTTACTGAAGAAATCAAATCTGGAGTATAATGTACTAAGTAATTATAGACCTATCTCAAATCTATCTTTTATGAGTAAGATACTGGAAAAAATTGTTTTTAATCAATTAAATTACTTTTTAAACGAAAATGCTATATTAGAGAAATTTCAGTCTGGTTTTAGAACCAATCACAGCACAGAGACGGCTCTGATCAAAATAACAAAGCGACCTCAGAATTAGTGCTGATGATGGTGTAGCGACCTGGCATGTGAACAGTTAACATGTGATGGACAGTTGGTGTTCGCTGGGCTGTGAGGATGTGATTGGTGGGTCTGGGGTGGAGGCGGGAATTGTATGGGTTCGGTGATGTGATTGTTCTTCCGGGGTTCGGTTTTAGTGTGTGTGTGAGTTGCTGTTGCGCTGAGAAGCTGGTAATGTTTGCTGACATCGTTTTGGAGATAAACTTTGATAATTGAACAACAGTGTCCGCCTGTTTTCCTGACATTACAATGGTAATGTCTCCGTTCTTATTCTTCTGGACCTGAGCGCTGCATTCGACACACTCGACCATGGCATACTAATAAATCGATTGGAAAAACATGGTCGGACTATCTGATAGTGCACTGAATTGGTTTCAAACATATCTCTCAGATCGAAAATTTTATGTTAGCTTAGGAGAGTACGTTTCTGAGAAACAAGATTTGACCTTTGGTGTTGTTACAAGGAAGCTGTCTTGGTCCTCTCTTCTTTTTTCACTTTATATGCTACCATTAGGTGATATCATCAGAGAACATAATGTTAACTTCACAGCTATGCTGATGATACGCAATTATATATTTCTGTTAAGCCGAATGACACAAACTCTTTATGCTCCCTGACTTCCTGCCTGTCTGCAGTTGAACAATGGATGAGTAATAATTTTTTAAACTAAATGAGGATAAGACAGAAATACTTTTAATTGGCCCCAAAGCCAAAAGGGAGGCACTTTTTGATAGATTAGGAAATTTGCCACAGCAGAAGAAAAGCAAGTAACTAGTTTAGGTGTTATTTTAGACTCAGATTTAAGCTTTAAAACACATAAACAAAGTGACCAAGACAGCATTCTTCCATTTGAGAAATATTTCTAAAGTTTG
This sequence comes from Aldrovandia affinis, assembly GCA_029706075.1. Classification (NCBI taxonomy): domain Eukaryota; kingdom Metazoa; phylum Chordata; class Actinopteri; order Notacanthiformes; family Halosauridae; genus Aldrovandia; species Aldrovandia affinis. The sequence continues at coordinate 10,975 of JAINUG010001271.1, forward strand.
GCCGTTTTTAACCCAACAGGATGCTGAGAAGCTGGTACATGCTTTTATTTTTAGCAGGCTTGACTATTGTAATGCCCTTTTAACTGGTCTTCCTAAAAAGTCAATTGAAAAACTACAGCTTATTCAAAATAGACTAGCAGCTAGACTTTTAACTAAAACAAGGAAGAGAGAGCATATAACGCCTGTTTTATTTTCACTGCACTGGCTTCCAGTATCTTTTAGAATTGATTTTAAAGTCCTTTTTATTGTATACAAAGCACTAAATGGCTCAGCACCCTCGTACATTACAGACCTCCTGTCTTTGTATGTGCCAACACGAGCTCTCAGATCTGCCACAGCCAACCTCCTCATTGTACCTCATGTACTTCATAAAAAAAGCGGTGAGAGTGCCTTCAGCTACTATGCCCCAAAACTTTGGAACACTCTCCCGCAGGACATTAGGATGGCAGACTCGGCTGGCATTTTTTAAAAACAGCTCAAAACATATCTTTTTAAACAAGCTTTTAAATGATTGATTTTATTTTATTTTATTTTATGTACTTTTAATGTATTTTTCTTTTATGTACCTAAAAGGCTTTTAGCTATGCACTTAAATGCCTCTATTTATGCATTTTCAATTAAGATCACCATCTTAATTTATCTCTGCTTTTAATTAGATTTTATAATTGTGAAGCACTTTGAGCTGCATTTCATGTATGAAAGGTGCTATATAAATAAAGTTTATTATTATTATTATTATTATAAGCCGCCCTCCTTTCCTTTGCCTTCCTCTGTCCGACTGCCCGGAAGTAGCCCCGCACCCGGTCCTTCACCATCTCCCACCACTCTATCGGGGAGTCAAAAAGGGGTTTTAGTGTGACCCACTCCAGGTATCGTCTCGAGAAGGAGGCGCACTTTGGGGTCCTGGAGATGGCTGGTATTCATCCTCCACGGACCCCTACCCACTGTGATGGTCTTCTCCCAGTCCAAAGACACGGTCACCCTGTGGTGGTCCGAGAAGTGCACTGCTCCGATGGTATAGGAGCGCACTCTCAGGCCTGAAGAGAGCAAAAACATGTCTATTCTGGAGAAGGAGGCGCCAGAGAACTCACCCATGTGTATTGAGGGGGAGAGGCACCCCGGCGTCATGGACGGAGAAATCTTCTATGATGGACCGCAGCTCCCTGCTGGATTGGTCCCTCCTTGGTCTGCTGCGGTCTTCATCCCTAAGGGCACAGTTGAAATCTCCCCACGACCACCGGCGTACGGGGGTGATTGAGATCAGATTTTGTAAATAGGAGGCCCTCTCGGCCGTGCTATTAGGGCCATACACGTTGATCACCCAGAGTGGGAGCCCCGGCGTCGAGGTCGGAGAGACGAGGATTCGCCCCTCTCTACTATGTCAGATGATGTTATTCTGACATAGGGGTTGTTGATCAACGTGCCGACCCCGTCAGCTCGCGATACATTTGAGCCAGACCAGAGAGAGTCTCCCCTTCTCCATCCCTCCCTCAGACTGTCATCCATGGAGCGGAAGGGAATCCCACACTCCTGTTGCAGGATGGGAGAAAACTGCATGCCGTTTGGTGGGATCTTTAATTGGGGGTATTAATTGATGTAATTGTAATTGACATGGAGAATAAAATAAAATACAGGGGGAAAATTATTGCAGGGGTGGGAATGAACCAGATTTATTGGTGTTGGCGAATATCTCTACAGATTTGGTTTAAACGGTCAATGACCGTATCTGGTTTTGATGGGTGCCTCTCCGCCCCCTGGGTAGGTCTGCTCACCTGTTCTCCCCTAGCACCGCCTGGCAAGGTCCGCCCTGGAGAGGCAGGGCCTATGGATTTGGCCCTGGGGCCCCCTTTTTGTCCAGAGGCGGAGGGCCCTTGGATGGGATCTTTTGGTTCCCTGTCCGGGGGGTGTCCGAGGACCAGAAGCGGCCAGTATCCACTCTGGCAGGTTGAGGTCGGGTGTTTTACTGTAAGAATCTGTTGGGGGGCTTTTGTTGGGGATTGTGATTTTTTGGAGCGGGGGGTTATTTTGGGCTTTTGGATTGTTGTGGTTGTTTGGGGGGGGTCTGAGACTGTCTGGATGGATTTTGATGGAGGGAGAGGTTGAGGGCTATTGCTAGGTGCGATGGGAGTAGGCATTTCTGGTTTATTGACTTGTTTATGTTTTTGTTTAATTTTTCGCTTTCTCCCTTTTACTTTGGACCAGTCGGAGGGGGGGTCTGAATCTGTGTTGTCTGAGGAGAGGGTGGGCTCTTCCACCGTGTTGAGGGGTTTCAAGTCCGCCTCCTCCTCAACTGTAGTGGGGGGTGTCTGGGAGTCTGGTTGTGCTGTAGTTTGGGTAGGTAGTGAGGGAAACTGAGGTGGGTCAGGCTGGGTTGTCGTGGCTGTATTTGATGGAGGGGAGGTTGGGGGTGAGACTGTGGCGCAGTTCCCCTAGCCCTGTTGGCATATGAGAGAGGGCAGTCTCGAAAGAGGTGCCCCCTTACCCCACACAAGTTACAGGGTCTAGGGTCCCGGCATGCCCTGGTCTCGTGCTCTCCTCCACAGCTCTTGCACTTAACCACTGTGCAGGCTGCAGCCAAGTGGCCTAACTCACCACATCGCCTGCACAGTTTGGGCATGCCGTAATAAAAAACTGCGCTCGGTTGTTCCCCAGCGTAATGGTGCTGGGGATGTGTCTCACACCTCCAACCGACATTGGGTCAGGCTGTAGTTGGACCAGCCACTTTCTGGCCCCAGTCCACACCCCATCCTCATCGAGGACTCTCCTTGCCTCGGACTTGACGGAGCCATACCTGCCCAACCACGTTGCAACATCGTGGTCCTGTACAGCTTCGTTATAAAACTGCACAGTGACCACTTTGCTCTCGGTGTCAGACAGAGGCTCAACGTCAAAGTTTTTCAGGGGGCTCCTATCCTTCCCCTCTCTAAAGAGGTTCCAGAATCTCTCCAGGACATTGGCATTCTTAAAGCTTATCTCAAACACATCTAATGCATTAGGGACCTTTACCAGGCAGTTCAGGTCATTCGGCACAAAACCCATACCTTTTTGTAGTACAGCCCTGCTGAATTCAAGACGGGTCATGCTGTTCACTCTTGTCCCAGGGGTGGTTGGATTGGGGGCAGCACGGTGGTTGTTCTCCCCACCGGCCTGTCCGGCGGTTGCTGGTCCGGTGGCGCCCTGCTCAGCTGCGCCTCCAGGCCCCCGATTCCGCCATGGTGCCGGTGGTGGTGCTGCTTCCTTCTCCCTCCCCTGGGTTCCACGTCATACGGACGGCGAAATGGCGTCGCATCCCGGGAGCTGGTCGGGACGCCATCTCCCTTCCTTCTCGGTCTGTAGGGCCCCACCTAGGAAGCACAAAAGAGAAGGACAGCACACCCCAAAAATGGTGTTCCTTCCGGGAGGGCCGGAAACTAAGCAGAGGCCCCGGATGAGTAGGCCGCAAGGGCCTCCTCCAGGGCCGCTGATGGGGAACTTTCCTGTAGGCCGGAGCGACGATCAGAGAAGGCCCAAACGAATCCCGGGTGGTAGTTCGTGGCTGGGCCCCCCGACGTCGTCCGGGTGGCAGGTGGTTCCTCGGTCGGCCCTCCGCACTGCCGCTGCTGGCACCTCGTCCTCCGGAATCCGCCTGGTGGTCCTGCTGCAGGGTGGAGAAAGAGAGCTGGGGAGCGTAGGCCTTGATGGAGGTCGGCTAGGGTAGGCCCGGTGAGAAAAACCCTTTCAGGCCTCCTCGCCGGGCAGCTCTGCACTCCCCTCTGGTCTCCGGGCCTGGGCGTCCTGCAGCAGTTGTCCGGATCCCGGATGGCGCCTGGTGTCCTCGGGCAGGGTCTCCTGGGGTGCTGTCCTGGCTTCTGCGCTTTGAGGTTCAGCAGGCCGCAGGCAAGCCACTGGTACCTGCTTTCCCCAAAGGGCTAGGTGGGGTCCGGCCTTGTCCGTCGGCCTGGGGTTCAAACGGAGCCGCGGACAAGCCACTGCTACTCCGATCTCACCACCAGGCCCTCAAGAACAGAAGGAAAGAAGATGTAGAGAGAGGGACAAAGGAATAGATGGGAAAAGTAAGGAAATGCGCTCTGGGCACCCAACCAATGCACAGGCTCCTCGTCTTTATAAAGACGGAAAGCCCGTACAAAAGGAGAGTATCCCAAGCACTGATACTTTTCCGCAAGGTATCACACCACAACCACCTTCGTGATCATGGTATCTCCCCTGCCAGACAAGTGAACGATCTAAAGAGAAACCAGAGTGTACTAACCAGCTACACCTACAACAGTTGTCCGGCTCCAGCAAGATATTGTTTTCGGTAACAGTTACGCTATTAAGAGAGGCACTGCAATCGCAGATGCAAAATGTAGGCTAGTAGCCTACATAGAAACCAAAGTATTTTAGGACACGGAACCTGATCCATGTATTTTTGATCATACCTTTAAAATGAATACTTTTGAATAATGCCATGTACTAAGCATTCTGGGTAGTTATTGCAAATTGTAATACAATACACGGCCTGTTGTGCTGCACAGCGCAACAGTTATATAACCTACACTGTGCAGTCAAGCGCTGATCCGACATCAGCTAACCCCATCCTAATCGTTGTCGTTACCATTCATTCCATGTGAAACTCGTAGCAGAGCCAGGGTCAGTGGGTAGTGTGGAGGAAGAAATTTGTATCGAGTTGGGATGCTAGACCACATCCACAGAGGTGGACAGTAGACACTAATTAATTCAGTGTGACGCTGCAGTTTGCCCACAGAAGTCAGAGACACAAAGGGCTTTTCGCGCCACAACTTCAAAGGAACAGTTGTTCGTTCCCCGGCAGGAAACCTCCTTCCCATTGGTTTAAGACCCTGGGAGGGCTGTTCTAACAACCTGTTATATCTTCATGTTAGCCCATAGCTCCATTTACCTGTAAGTTAACGCCCTGTTACTTCCCCCTTGTGATTGTTCCCTCTCCTTCCGTTGTGTTGGATATAAATATCCATTTGAATTTGAAGGCGGGAGGTTCGCTGTCCTGCGTGACACGGGTCTCCGTGCAGCTGCTCGTAATTAAAGCTTTAATACTGTTTAAAGGAATTCTCTCTGATCCTGCTGAGTTTTAATTTCCACGACAGTAGGCAGGGCTATCACCCGCACGAAAAATGACTGAACCCAGGAACGACGCTCTTTTGTAATTCTGCTTCTACATAACTCTGATATGTTTTGAAAACGAATCAAGCAGAAATTATGAAGTTATTTTTAAGCAGATTTGTTTCACATGTAACGTTAAGGCCTCTGTTTCTACGTAACTTGTGCGACATACTTTGTAAAGCACTTCACATCGCACGCACGGATTGACAATTCTTAGCATGAACAATCCTTAGCTTATTCAATTCATATTTTATATTTTCACACAGAAAGGAAACCCTGCCGTGAAGCAGGGCATCGAAAAATTAGTTGATACTCATAAATGTTCCTCTCCACGGAAATCTTTAGTAAAATGCCGTAGTAAAAAACTGCGCCCCGGTTGTTCCCCAGCGTAATGGTGCTGGGGATGTGTCTCACCCCTCCAACCGACATTGGGTCAGGCTGTAATTGGACCAGCCACTTTCTGGCCCCAGTCCACACCCCATCCTCATCGAGGACTCTCCTTGCCTCGGACTTGACGGAGCCATACCTGCCCAACCACGTTGCAACATCGTGGTCCTGTACAGCTTCGTTGTAGAACTGCACAGTGACCACTTTGCTCTCGGTGTCAGACAGAGGCTCAACGTCAAAGTTATTCAGGGGGGCTCCTATCCTTCCCCTCTCTAAAGAGGTTCCAGAATCTCTCCAGGACATTAGCATTCTTAAAGCTTACTTCGAACAAGTCTACTGCATTAGGGACCTTTACCAGGCAGTTCAGGTCATTCGGCAAAAAACCCATACCTTTCTGTAGTACGGCCCTGCTGAATTCAAGACGGGTCATGCTGTTCACTCTCGTCCCAGGGGTGGTTGGATTGGGGGCAGCACGGTGGTTGTTCTCCCCACCGGCCTGTCCGGCGGTTGCTGGTCCGGTGGCGCCCTGCTCAGCTGCGCCTCCAGGCCCCGATCCCGCCATGGTGCCGGTGGTGGTGCTGCTTCCTTCTCCCAACCCTGGGTTCCACGTCATCCGGACGGCGAAATGGCGGCGCATCCCGGGAACTGGTCGGGACGCCATCTCCCTTCCTTCTCGGTCTGTAGGGCCCCACCTAGGAAGCACAAAAGAAGAGGACAGCACACCCAGAAATGGTGTTCCTTCCGGGAGGGCCGGAAACTAAGCAGAGGCCCCGGATGAGTAGGCCGAAAAAGCCTCCTCAGGGCCGCTGATGGGGAACTTTCCTGTAGGCCGGATCGACGATCACAGAAGGCCCAAACGAATCCCCAGGTGGTAGTTGGTGGCTGGGCCCCGTCGACGTCGTCCGGGTAGCAGGTGGTTCCTCCGGTCCGGCCCTCCGCACTGCCGCTGCTGGCACCTCGTCCTCCGGAATCCGCCTGGTGGTCCTGCTGCAGGGTGGAGAAAAGAGAACCGAGTAGTGTAGGCCTTGATGGAAGCCGGTAAAGGTAGGCCCGGTGAGAAAACCCTTTCAGGCCTCCTCGCCGGGCAGCTCTGCACTCCCCTCTGGTCTCCGGGCCTGGGCGTCCTGCAGCAGTTGTCCGGATCCGGGATGGCGCCTGGTGTCCTCGGGCAGGGGTCTCCTGGGGTGCTGTCCTGGCTTCTATGCTTTGAGGTTCAGCAGGCCGCAGGCAAGCCACTGGTACCTGCTTCGCCTCAAAGCGCTAGGTGGGGTCCGACCTTGTCCGTCGGCCTGGGGTTCAAACGGAGCCGCGGACAAGCCACTGCTACTCCGATCTCACCACCAGGCCCTCAAGAACAGAAGGAAAAAAGATGTAGAGAGAGGGGCAGGGAATAGAAGGGAAAAGGGAGGAAATGCACTCTGGGCACCCAACCAATGCAAAGGCTCTTCGTCTTTAAAAAGACAGAAAGCCCGTACAGAGGAGAGTAGCCCAAGCACTGGTACTTTGCTCTTTAGTAAAATGTTCTTTTATTGGTTTTTAAAAACTCTTTAACAGTTTATCAACTTTCATTTAAAAGTTGGCATGCCATCTAAAGGGGGTAAAAAAAAAAAAACAATATTTGAGAACAATAGGGTTTCAAGACAAGGGCAACAAACTGACAGACTAAATTATACAACAGACAAGACTGGAAATACATATAATCTTAATTCAAGACAAACAAAAACAACAAAAATAACAAACAAAAGTAACAAAAAAAAGGTTCGTGCTTGGGCTTGAGTGCCCAGAGTGCACCTCCTCTGGGAGGGTGAGCTATATAATGACTTCTTTCCAGTGGCTCACCCCCACTTCCTCCTTGCCCCTCTCTCGTCTTTCAGAAAGTCCACCAAAACGCCGTCCTGGAGGAGGTTTTGAAGCCTCCTCCGAAGAGTGAACAGGTCCACTGTTATTTTTGGAAGACCTTGATGTTCCTTGCCTCCCACAGCACCTGCTTACGGTGTTAATGATCCTCCACTGGCGCTGCAGCTCCGGGGTCCTACATCCCTCACGGGGGCCGTATAGGACCCTCTCAGTCGTCAGGGAGGATCTCGGCAGGAGCCTGTTCTGGGAGACAGAGGACACAACAAGGCCCCAGACCCGTCTGGCCACGGAGCACTCCCAGAACAGATGGTGTACATGTTCGAGTCAGTGCATCCGTGGGGGCAGTTCTCGGTCAGGGTTAAGTGCCGTCTAAACAGAAATGACCTGGTGGGAGACAGCCATGAGCAGACATCCATGTGATGTCTTTCTGTTTATTGTTTAATGTTTTGTGATTTGCATTTTTCCATACAATTTCAGGGTTCAAAGCTGGGTTGCCCCTCGGGAGCGTCATGGTCTCTCCCGATCTCAAAAAGGACATGATGTTTGGATATGTCCACGAGGGCAACCCAGCCCCGACCAATCCGTCCTAAAGGCAAAATCCCTCAGGGCCCTATATACATATGGGGGTCCCAGCTATATGGCACATTGTGGTTCAGCCCACACAGGCCCATAGATCTGAGGAAGGGAGTGGCATAGTATTTAGCAAATTTACCAGAGGCCGACTCCCCCCCCAGGGTGTTCTGGACCAGTGCGGCCAGACCCTGTGCCAATATTATTGATGTTATGTCTGGGACCCCCCTGCCCCCTTTCTCCTCCTCTTTCATCAGGGTTGTCCTTCCCAGCCTCTCCATATTGCTCCCCCAGACAAAGCGGAAGGCCATTCTGGCCACAAGTTTACTAGTGGCTCTGTCCGGGGGAAACACTCGCCCTAGGTAAAGAAAGCTGGGAAGGACTATTGCCTTCAGGACCAGGATCTTACCCGTCATTGTCAGGGGCCGTGTGCTCCAGCTCGATTTTTTTTTCTGGACGTGGCGGAGGCCTCCTCCTCCCAGCTCCGGTTCCCTCCCCGTCGTTCTGGAAGGTGACCCCAGGAGCTTTATGCCTTCTGTGCGTACAGGAAAGAACAGGTTAGTGACTCACTCCATGACGGCGGCGACAGGTACAGTTCACTCTTGCCCCGGTTGACCAGGGCGCCTGTGGCGCACAGAAGTCGTCCACCACCTTTGTAGCGGTGGTGATGGAGCGACTATCTGTGCTAACGATGGTGATGTCGTCCATGTCGCCATCACCCCAAGCCGCTCCCCAGTGCCACCCGGCAGTAGGTATCCCCTGATGTCTTTGTTTCGCGGATGGCCTGCAGAAACGGCTCGAGGTAGATGACGTACAGGAGGGACGCTAGAGGGCACCCCTGCCTGACGCCGGACCTGATGTTAAATGGGGCAGAGAGGTGCTTGTTGACAACCACTCTGCCCGAGATGTCACGCAAACACATTCTGGTCCAGCGCCGGAGGGATTTGGGAAGTTAAACCTCTCTAGCACCCTCTCCAGGCACACATGGCTAACCCTGTCAAAGGCCTTCTCCTGATCAAGGCTGAGAAGGCCTAAAGGGACCTGCGCTCCCGGAGTGGATGATTATATCCCTCACGAGGAGCAGATTTTCATTTATGGACCTCCCAGGTACACTGCATGTTTGGTTGCGGCCGATCACCGCTGGTAGCAGGTCTTGGAACCTCCTCATCAGTGATTTGGCCATGATCTTATAATCCACTGAGAGGAGGTTGATCGGCCACCAGTTCGGAGGTCCTTCAGTCCCCCTTCTTTGGGACAAGGGCCACTGAGCTCTGTCGCAGCGAGTCACCCAGCCGCCCCTCCCTGAAAGCCGCTCTGAAGACATCCGCCACGTCGTCCTTCAGGAGATCCCAGAAGGCCTGATAGAACTCAGCTGGGATTCCGTCAGGACCAGGAGCTTTATGTAGGTTAAGGAGCGCACGGCCCGGGTGAGTTCCTCGGCGTTCAGCTCCCCCTCCATGCTCTGTTTTCCTCCAGGCGTCTGTCCAGGCCGTCCAGGAAGGTGTCCATGAGAGCCCCATCCGTGGGCCTGCTGGCATACAGACCCAGGTAGAACTCCCTGGCCACCTCCTGGACCTCTGCCTCTTCAGACACCACCACCCCTGCGTTATTATACAGGAGAGAATGTCGTTTTCCTTGACCGTGCCTTGCGGAAGAAGTGGCGAGTGCATCTCTCGTCCTCCTCGAGACCCTGGAGTTTGGAGGCGGAAGATGTATTTTTTCCGCTCCTCCCGACAGGGCAGAGAGATGCTGTTTAGTCTGGGCCACCTCCGTACTGACCTCAAGCCTCGGGCCTGGAGGAGGCTCAGTCTTTGGAGGGCAGCATTGTGGTGGTTGTAAGCTGCCCTCCTTTCCTTTGCCTTCCTCCGTCCGACTGCCCGGAAGTAGCCCCGCACCCGATCCTTCACCATCTCCCACCACTCTATCGGGGAGTCAAAAGGGGTTTTAGTGTGACCCCTCCAGGTATCGTCTCGAGAAGGAGCGCACTTTGGGGTCCTGGAGATGGCTGGTATTCATCCTCCACGGACCCCTACCCACCGTGATGGTCTTCTCCCAGTCCAAGGACACGGTCACCCTGTGGTGGTCTGAGAAGTGCACTGCTCCGATGCTATAGGAGCGCACTCTCAGGCCTGAAGAGAAACAAAAACATGTCAATTCTGGAGAAGGAGGCGCCAGAGGAACTCACCCATGTGTATTGAGGGGAGAGGCACCCCGAGCGTCATGGAGGAGAAATCTTCTATGATGGACCGCAGCTCCCTGCTGGATTTGTCCCTCCTTGGTCTGCTGCGGTCTTCATCCCTAAGGGCACAGTTGAAGTCTCCCCCCACGACCACCGGCGTATGTGGGGTGATAAGCGATCTGATTTTTGAAATAGGAGGCCCTCTCGGCCGGGCTATTAGGGCCATACGTTGATCACCCGGAGTGGGGAACCCCGACGTCGAGGTCGGTGACGCAGGATTCGCCCACTCTCTACTATGTCAGATGATGTTATTCTGACATAGGGGTTTGTTGATCAACGTGCCGACCCCGTCAGCTCGCGATACATTGGAACCGACAGAGAGAGTCTCCCCTTCTCCATCCCTCCCTCAGACTGTCATCCATGGAGCGGAAGGGAATCCCACACTCCTGTAGGAGGATGACGTCTGAGGGCAGCTGTTGCAGGATGGAAAACTGCATGCCGTTTGATGGGATCTTTAATGCTCACGGGTGTTGATTGTTGTGATTGTAATTGCCATGAAAAAAATAAAATACGGGTAAAGGTAAATTATTACAGGGATGGGCATGAACCAGATTTATTGCTGTTGACGGATGTCTTTGCATATTTGGTTTAAATGGTCAATGACCGTATCTGGTTTTGCTGGGCGCCTCTCCGCCCCCTGGGTAGGTCTGCTCACCTGTTCTCCCCTACCACCGCCTGGCAAGGTCCGCCCTGGAGAGACAGGGCCGATGGATTTTGGCCCTGGGGCCCCCCTTTTTGTCCAGAGGCGGAGGGCCCTTGGGGTGGATCTTTTGGTTCCCTGTCCGGGGGGTGTCCGAGGACCAGAAGCGGCCAGTATCCACTGGGGCAGGTTAAGGTCGGGTGCATTACTGTGACTATCTGTTGGGGGGCTTTTGTTGGGGATTGTGATTTTTTGGAGCGGGGGGTTATTTTAGGCTTTTGGGTTATTGTGGTTGTTTGGGGGGGGTCTGAGACTGTCTGGATGGGTTTTGATGAAGGGAGAGGTTGAGGGCTATTGCTAGGTACGGTGGGAGTAGGCATTTCTGGTTTATTGACATATTGGTGTTTTTTGTTTAATTTTCCGTTTTCTCCCTTTTACTTTGGACCAGTCGGAGGGGGGGTCTGACTCTGTGCTGTCTGAGGAGGCGGGCTCTTCCACCGTGTTGAGGGTTTCGAGTCCGCCTCCTCCTCAACTGTAGTGGGGGTGTCTGGGAGTCTGGTTGTGCTGTAGTTTGGGTAGGTAGTGAGGGAAACTGAGGTGGGTCAGGCTGGGTTGTCGTGGCTGTATTTGATGGAGGGGGGGGGGAGGTTGGGGGTGAGACTGTGGCGCAGTTCCCTAGCCCTGTTGGCATATGAGAGAGGGCAGTCTCGAAAGAGGTGCCCCCTTACCCCACACAAGTTACAGGGTCTAGGGTCCCGGCATGCCCTGGTCTCGTGCTCTCCTCCACAGCTCTTGCACTTAACCACTGTGCAGGCTGCAGCCAAGTGGCCTAACTCACCACATCGCCTGCACAGTTTGGGCATGCCGTAGTAAAAGACTGCGCCCCGATTGTTCCCCAGCGTAATGGTGCTGGGGATGTGTCTCACCCCTCCAACCGACATTGGGTCAGGCTGTAATTGGACCAGCCACTTTCTGGCCCCAGTCCACACCCCATCCTCATCGAGGACTCTCCTTGCCTCGGACTTGACGGAGCCATACCTGCCCAACCACGTTGCAACATCGTGGTCCTGTACAGCTTCGTTGTAGAACTGCACAGTGACCACTTTGCTCTCGGTGTCAGACAGAGGCTCAACGTCAAAGTTATTCAGGGGGCTCCTATCCTTCCCCTCTCTAAAGAGGTTCCAGAATCTCTCCAGGACATTAGCATTCTTAAAGCTTACTTCAAATAAGTCTACCGCATTTGGGACCTTTACCAGGCAGTTCAGGTCATTCGGCAAAAAACCCATACCTTTCTGTAGTACGGCCCTGCTGAATTCAAGACGGGTCATGCTGTTCACTCTCGTCCCAGGGTGGTTGGATTGGGGCAGCACGGTGGTTGTTCTCCCCCACCGGCCTGTCCGGCGGTTGCTGGTCGGTGGCGCCCTGCTCAGCTGCGCCTCCAGGCCCGATCCCGCCATGGTGCCGGTGGTGGTGCTGCTTCCTTCTCCCTCCCCTGGGTTCCACGTCATCCGGACGGCGAAATGGCGGCGCATCCCGGGAACTGGTCGGGACGCCATCTCCCTTCCTTCTCGGTCTGTAGGGCCCCACCTAGGAAGCACAAAAGAAAAGGACAGCACACCCAGAAATGGTGTTCCTTCCGGGAGGGCCGGAAACTAAGCAGAGGCCCCGGATGAGTAGGCCGAAAAAGCCTCCTCCAGGGCCGCTGATGGGGAACTTTCCTGTAGGCGGATCGCGATCAGAGAAGGCCCAAGCGAATCCCCGGGTGGTAGTTGGTGGCTGGGCCCGCCGGCGTCGTCCGGGTGGCAGGTGGTTCCTCCGGTCCGGCCCTCCGCACTGCCGCTGCTGGCACCTCGTCCTCCGGAATCCGCCTGGTGGTCCTGCTGCAGGGTGGAGAAGAGAGCTGGGAGCGTAGGCCTTGATGGAGGGCCGGCTAGGGTAGGCCCGGTGAGAAAAACCCTTTCAGGCCTCCTCGCCGGGCAGCTCTGCACTCCCCTCTGGTCTCCGGGCCTGGGCGTCCTGCAGCAGTTGTCCGGATCCCGGATGGCGCCTGGTGTCCTCGGGCAGGGGTCTCCTGGGGTGCTGTCCTGGCTTCTGCGCTTTGAGGTTCAGCAGGCCGCAGGCAAGCCACTGGTACCTGCTTTCCCCCAAAGCGCTAAGTGGGGTCCGGCCTTGTCCGTCGGCCTGGGGTTCAAACGGAGCCGCGGACAAGCCACTGCTACTCGATCTCACCACCAGGCCCTCAAGAACAGAAGGAAAGAAGATGTAGAGAGGGGGACAAAGGAATAGATGGGAAAAGTAAGGAAATGCACTCTGGGCACCCAACCAATGCACAGGCTCCTCGTCTTTATAAAGACGGAAAGCCCGTACAAAAGGAGAGTATCCCAAGCACTGATACTTTTCCGCAAGGTATCACACCACAACCACCTTCGTGATCATGGTATCTCCCCTGCCAGACAAGTAGAGTACGATCTAAAGAGAAACCAGAGTGTACTAACCAGCTACACCTACAACAGTTGTCCGGCTCCAGCAAGATATTGTTTTCGGTAACAGTTACGCTATTAAGAGAGGCACTGCAATCGCAGATGCAAAATGTAGGCTAGTAGCCTACATAGAAACCAAAGTATTTTAGGACACGGAACCTGATCCATGTATTTTTGATCATACCTTTAAAATGAATACTTTTGAATAATGCCATGTACTAAGCATTCTGGGTAGTTATTGCAAATTGTAATACAATACACGGCCTGTTGTGCTGCACAGCGCAACAGTTATATAGCCTACACTGTGCAGTCAAGCGCTGATCCGACATCAGCTAACCCCATCCTAATCGTTGTCGTTACCATTCATTCCATGTGAAACTCGTAGCAGAGCCAGGGTCAGTGGGTAGTGTGGAGGAAGAAATTTGTATCGAGTTGGGATGCTAGACCACATCCACAGAGGTGGACAGTAGACACTAATTAATTCAGTGTGACGCTGCAGTTTGCCCACAGAAGTCAGAGACAAAGGGCTTTTCGCGCCACTTCAAAGGAACAGTTGTTCGTTCCCACGGCAGAAACCTCCTTCCCATTGGTTTAAGACCCTGGGAGGGCTGTTCTAACAACCTGTTATATCTTCATGTTAGCCCATAGCTCCATTTACCTGTAAGTTAACGCCCTGTTACTTCCCCCTTGTGATTGTTCCCTCCTTCCGTTGTGTTGGATATAAATATCCATTTGAATTTGAAGGCGGGAGGTTCGCTGTCCTGCGTGACACGGGTCTCCGTGCAGCTGCTCGTAATTAAAGCTTTAATACTGTTTAAAGGAATTCTCTCTGATCCTGCTGAGTTTTAATTTCCACGACAGTAGGCAGGGCTATCACCCGCGGGAAAAATGACTGAACCCAGGAACGACGCTCTTTTGTAATTCTGCTTCTACATAACTCTGATATGTTTTGAAAACGAATCAAGCAGAAATTATGAAGTTATTTTTAAGCAGATTTGTTTCACATGTAACGTTAAGGCCTCTGTTTTTACGTAACTTGTGCGACATACTTTGTAAAGCACTTCACATCGCACGCACGGATTGACAATTCTTAGCATGAACAATCCTTAGCTTATTCAATTCATATTTTCAGACAGAAAGGAAACCCTGCCGTGAAGCAGGGCATCGAAAAATTAGTCGATACTCATAAATGTTCCTCTCCACGGAAATCTTTAGTAAAAGGCGAAAGATTTATACGAGAAACCAGAGTGTACTAACCAGCTACACCTGTAACGAGGTGGTGTTGTACCATTTTAATTATGTAGGCACATTATGTAGTGCAGGTTGCATAATATTACTATATTAGAATATATGTATATAACTGACGTGTGTACAATGAGCTGGTGATGACGTTACCCTAACGTGCTGTGCGTTACACTGGTTGTTTACATTTGATTGGTCGTTTCCCTTGTTCCATGTCCCGGACGAGTGGTGGTGCCGATGCTCAGCTGTTCTCAATCAGGCTAATTGTAATGGAGGCAGCGGACGCACCTCAGCGACTTTTAAAGGAAACACTACAGTCAAGTGGAGATCTCTACAGGGCGAGTAAGCTGGAAACTGCAGGACCACCGCGTTGTGTTTTGGTATCGTATAGGGTGTAAAAGCCGGTTCATTGCTGACTGTATGTAAAGTCTGTGTGAGATAAATAGTGTAACGCTATCGGGGGTGTATAGCGTTATTTGCCGCAGTAGTTCGCATCGGCTTTGGCTATTTAGCTATTCGTATGGTATCGCAGTTTCGGTCTTGCGCTGTTTATACACCGTGCACCTGCATTTATATTTTAACTTGGGATCCCTGCTTTTATATTGTCATTGTAACAGCGGTTGTTTTACTGTGTATTTTATTATACTGCTACGAAACCGTACTTGTTCTGTTTTAAACTTTGTTGTTTTCATTCCTTTGGGGAGGGCTCGGCTGTGCTTGATAGGACTGCACTTTTAGCTGTTTTAAGTACCCTTTATATGTGTGGGGTTGCACATCCGTTTACTGTGTGGATTAGTGTGTATTTGCCTAACTCTTCTGCATTGTTGTGTAGGATTTATAGTGTGCATATACCCCACTCTTCTGATTTGCTGTGTGGGTTGATGGTGTGCAGCTACCTAGCTCTTCTGGTGTGCTGGGCGTTCTAGTGGCAGCCCTT
>JAINUG010001272.1:0-26423 GCA_029706075.1 Aldrovandia affinis
TGAGGGCCTGGCTGTTTAGAACAGCAAACTAATTCAGCCCCATGTGAGAGGTGTAGCAATCTCCCATGATAGCGGGTAACCTCACACTGAGTTGTAAGTGTCTCCCTCAAATAGGTGGATAAAAATAAAAATAAAAAGAGCTCTCCCACAAAAGCTATTGGCTATTTCAGCTCTACATACAAAACCATATCCCCAGAGATGAGGGTCAAAAGCTCTAGACACCAATGTAAGGAAGTGTCTATACAAATGTAAGGTAAGGTTTGTGCAGATTGTAAAAAATAGCACAAAAGGGGGGATTGTGGAGGAAGAAATTTGTATCGAGTTGGGATACATCCACAGAGGATGTAGACACTAATTAATTCAGTGTGACGCTGCAGCGCCACAGGAAGTCAGAGACAAAGGGCTTTTCGCGCCACAATTTCAAAGGAACAGTTGTTCGTCCCCCATGGCAGGAAACCTCCTTCCCATTGGTTTAGGACCCTGGGAGGGCTGTTCTAACAACCTGTTATATCTTCATGTTAGCCCATAGCTCCATTTACCTGTAAGTTAACGCCCTGTTACTTCCCCCTTGTGATTGTTCCCTCCCCTTCCGTCGTGTTGGAGATAAATATCCGTTTGAATTTGAAGGCGGGAGATTCGCCGTCCTGCGTGACACGGGTCTCCGTGCAGCTGCTCGTAATTAAAGCTTTAATACTGTTTAAAGGAATTCTCTCTGATCCTGCTGAGTTATTTTTTCCACGACAGGGGGTATTATGTAGAGACTGTCTGTCTGTCATTCCACTGCATGGAACGGCTCCTTACAAGTGCAAAGCTCAAATACTTTCAACTGCTTAGTTGAATATCAGATTGCATTTCAAATAATTATTTGAAGGATTTAGCGTCTAGGTTGACCCTTCACCTCTATGAGCACGTGAGCGTTCCTGCAGGGCACAGACACTGACACGTCCACTGAACACAAGTTCCTGTGACCATGGCACTTTCTCCCCTGACTTCACACTTTGCACATGGTACATGTGGGAGAGGAGATCTATAAATATAAATTGTACATTAAAAAAACAGGCCAAAACTCATCTACATATTACATACAAAAATATTACTTGTTGAACAAAATCTTTTCTCTGAGGAATTTGTTTTAGTATAATAGAATGTAACTTTCTCTCTTATTTGAGCTTACAATATCACTAATTACCTGTATTGTTTATTTTATACAGCCTTCTTTGTTAATCTTTAAGGGTGTGAATTATTTTGGAGGGTACTTAGCAGGCATATAGTCTTAAGGATTTTTTAAAAAGCGCTTCCCTGACATTTCTGTGGAAAGTTTTCCTTCTAAGCTAAAGTATACATTGGGATGCTGGTCAGTGTATTCTGAATTTGGACTGATTTGGGTTTTAAGGCCAAAATCTCCACTGAGATTGTGAATTCTGATAATGAATTTGGACTGATTTGGGTTGTAAGGCTGAAATCTCCACTGTGATTGTGATTCCTGTTGGCTTGTAGCTTGGCCAGTGAAAACAAGGCACACAGCACTGAACCAGAGTATAATCAGTTATAACCAGCATCGTTTACAGCAACACAGAGTGCTGTCAGGGCCCTACTGAAGACAGCTCGGTTTGGTCAGTTGGTTTGAGCACATCACAATGTGTTCTTCTGTGGTACCGTACGAATCGTTTACAGATCGGCACTGTTCGCTTTCAGAGCGGGAATTCCCAGCGTGCCGCGAGACCGAGTGCTGAGTGTCTGAGGTCAGTTGTGTTTCCATCCAGATAGCTACCGGATTCCTGACGGGCAGCCAACGCGAAACCCTGACCACTTCTCTTTTGTTACGCGTCCCCTACAAAATCCACTCGTCTCAAGTTTTATGTTTCAATTTCCCTGAACAGCTCAAATGTTCCATCTGTCATTCATTCCACATCACTTCCCTCCATGTTTCACCCGAGAGCAGAGATCTCCCCTTTCCCCTCTGATAAATCCCAGTAACATTTTCCATATTACATTAACTAGGTCCACCATATTGGACTTCCCATAATTTTGAAACCTTAGTATTTTGGGGAGGTGCATTTTGGATGTTTTGCAATATCCAAATTAATGAATCTCATTTCCTGTTTGACCAATTGTGGTCAATGGAGTTGACCATGCCATGGCAGACTAACAAATATGAATGTGATCATATGAAAAATGTGGCCACCACAAAGAAAGTGTTCTCCTCCTTCACTGATGCATGATATTTGATGGATATTTGGGGAATTCCTCACCTAGGAGCTTCAGTGAATGACGAGAGAGAGGAACCCAAATGGACACAGGCTTCAATCAATAATCTGGAGTTTACTGAAACATATGCATATGGAGACAAGCAGAACCAACCATCTCTCAGGAGGTGTAAACCACACGTCTATTGTGAACCAAAACATTATGAACATAATCAGGTATATGGTTATTTCATGGACATTGTATTTTAATTTTAATGTTAGTTAATTATTTAATTACAGATCTTATTGAATAACCCAGGTATGAAGAATTGTTTAAATAAATCTAATTTATCATAATTTGTTAAATAAATAAATAACTCATATAAAACGTGTGCTTTACAATGCCTCGGAATATCCTTGATAATAAAGTCGGTAGCTACCATTGCAATTTCATTGTCTTAAATTGAATTAATTAATTAAATTAATTAAATTTACATTTTAAATTTAAACTCTAGGTAAAACCTGCAAGTTAGCTAATGTGGCAGTTCGTACAGTAAAGTTACAGTAATTTATTTGTCCCACACCTGACACCGACAATCAGATCACTGTTAAATTACATATTGTAGCATGTCAGTGGCACTTTCCTCCTCCAATGGGCAGAAAGAATCTCTCCCCATCTCCTGATCTGCAGACCAGCTATAGGAGCTTAGTCAGCCCAAAGGCCCCTTCAGAGTTACAGGCTCCACTTGAAGAACGTGACACCAGACACCTCAACTCCCCAACCCCTCCCCTGACTGAAGGAGATTCCCTGTCAATCATGTGTGACATGAGCACTGCCAATACAGACTGACCAATCAGTTTAAATCTGAGATAGACTTTACATTGCAACTGGGCAAGCAGGACACAGATGTACTCACCATCATTGCAGAAAAAAGGTTATTACAATTGTGATCTCTCCATCTTCCTGAATCTGAAATTCTCACTACAGCACAGTTGTTTTCCTCCATCATTGTCGGGTTGTTCTGAGTTCCATCTGCGGTATGAGGAGTTGCTCTGGTCTGACCACTTCCAGGACTCTCTCAAAAGGCCAATCCACACCATCTGTCCGGCCAGGTTCCATATCTCCTGGTTCTCAGCCTGGTTCCTCACACTGGCCAGGTCTGTGTGGTTCTCTCTGCAGTAGCTCTGAGCCTCTCTCCAGGTCTTTCTCTCTGGAATCAGGATGTATCTCTGAGCGGCGTCTCCTGTAAAGACACAGCAGCCTCAAGCTATCTCTCTGTGTTCATAAAACTGTGTATGAGTGTGTGCGTGTGTGTGTGTGCATCTTTGTGTGGGTATACATACCAGATGCTATTTTCTAGGCATGCAGAATTGTATTCACGTGTAATAAACATCATAGAATATTGGAGGTTATTCATTATATATCTCTAAAATAATAATCTCTAAAATGTATATTGGTGCAATATTTAGATATAAACATCGAACAAAAAGTTTGGAAATTTGTGTTTGGTAGATTATTTCTCTGTTGTAACAATGCTTCGTGGCAATACATTTTATACTGTTGGAAAGCCTGTTTATTTCCCTTTTAAATGGTGCCCCGTTTGTAAGGAACATGCATTTGTGGGATGAGCAGCACAGCTGAGTATGTGGGTTGCGCCCATGAAAAATTTGCCAAATCTTCTCTGCCAATGCCAAACAGCTTATTCTGCTGTTGCTATTGACTCTTGTTTGGTGTTGTTTGGTGGATTGGATGATTGAAGTCTATCAGTAACAAGGAAGAAACAAGGCATATTGGCAATTTTACAATTTATTCATTTAACAAACAGTCAGGAGCCTCAGTAGCATGTGGAAGATCCATACACAGCCACAACAGCCTGGCACCTCCTCATGCTGGTCACCAGCGTGGTCACACACTGCTGTGGGATGGCATTCCACTCCTCAACCAGGATTTGTCGCAAGTCAGCCAACGTGGTTGTGTTGGTCACTCTAGCACAAACAGCACGCCCAAGCTAATCCCACAAGTGTTCAATTGGGTTGAGGTCAGGACTGTTGGCAGGCCATTCCATTCTATCTACTCCCAAATTCTGGAGGTAGTCTCTGATAAACCCCGCTCTGTGGGGGCGAGCGTTGTCATCTTGGAGGATGGAGTTCGGTCCCAGACTGTGGAGATATGGGATTGCCACTGGTTGCAGAATCTCATCTCGATATCTCTCTGCATTGAGATTGCCTCCAATGATGACAAGCCTTGTTTTTCCAGTGATGGAGATGCCGCCCCACACCATCACACTGCCTCCACCAAAAGGTGTTACTCTATCGGTGCAGCAATCAGCATAGTGTTCTCCCCGTCTTCTCCACACTTTGACTCTACGATCCAACTTCCGTAGGCAGAATCTGGACTCATCGCTGAACATAACGTTCCTCCACACGTTCAGGTTCCAGTGCATGTGT
This sequence comes from Aldrovandia affinis, assembly GCA_029706075.1. Taxonomy (NCBI): domain Eukaryota; kingdom Metazoa; phylum Chordata; class Actinopteri; order Notacanthiformes; family Halosauridae; genus Aldrovandia; species Aldrovandia affinis. The sequence continues at coordinate 4,635 of JAINUG010001272.1, forward strand.
TGCCGACACCAGCGCAAACAGGCATGATGGTGAAGTCATGGGCAGTCATGGCAGGCCTCCTGGCAGCCCAGAGATTGGCTGCGTGCAGTCTGTTCCGGATTGTCTGGGCCGAGAGCCGTGTGCCATATCGTCCTGCAAACCTTGACTGCTGTAGAAGACAGCCTATGGTTCCTAAGTGCTGAAAGGGTGAGGAACCGGTCTTCTTGGGGTGTCATCTTCTTGGGATGCCCACTTTGCGGTCTGTCTCTGACATCCCCCGTTTCATGGAACTTGGCCTTCAGTTTGGAGATGATACTAGGGCTCACTCCAAATAATGCCGCAACTTGCTTTTGTGCTGCCAATCAGGTGCCAATCAGGTATAAAATGTATTACCAAGAAGCATTGTTACAACAGAGAAATAATCTACCAAACACAAATTTCCTAACTTTTTGTTTGATGTTTATTTTTTTTTAAATATATTTTTGACAGATGTTTCTTTACCATTGGAAAAAAATCTGTTGTTGCTATTCAATTATTTGGTTAGAGTTTGGTGTGTGTGTCTCATAGGCAACAACATGTTGAGGTGTGATTCTCAGTGTCACAGAAGTGAATTGTGTTACGATTGTTACACGGGCTGGACCCAAACGCAGGACACTGACACAGGGGATGAGATAGGTATTTATTATAACGATGACTGGCACAGGGGAACAATAGTTTATTAAGGAGGCAGGCAAGGAAGTGGGCAGGCAGGCAGGGGAGCGGGCAGGCGGGGAAGCTGGCTTGTAGGTAAGGGAAGCTGGCTTGTAGGCAGGGCAGGGAAGCTGGCAGGCAAGGAAGTGGGCTGGCTGGCGTGGGCAGGCAGGCAGGATGGCAAATGAATAAACAAACAAAACAGACAGAAGAAGAAAACATAAACACGGGGGAAAAGGAAAACACATAAACCGACAAAGAAAATAAACATGGAAGAAATCACAGCCAGGAAGAACTGCTGCATGTAGCTACCACTGAAGCTGAGAGACAGAACAATCTGACAAGGAATGAAGGAGAAACCAAGGTTGATATATACTGCAGGGCTGATGATAATGATGGGAGGCTGGTGTGCCGGAACAGACGACAGAATTGGCAACAGGTGAGCATGATGGAGTAATCCATCCATCCATCCATTATCTAAGCCGCTTATTCCTAGTCAGGGTTTGGGGGGGGGGGGGGCTGGAGCCTATCCCAGCATGCGTTCCGGGCGAGAGGCAGGAATACACCCTGGACAGGTCGCCAATCCATCGCAGGGCACACACACCATTCACTCACACACTCATACCTACGGGCAATTTAGACTCTCCAATTAGCCTAACGTGCATGTCTTTGGACTGTGGGAGGAAACCGGAGTACCCGGAGGAAACCCACGTGGACACGGGGAGAACATGCAAACTCCGCACAGAAAGGCCCCCGGCCTGGATTTGAACCCGAGACCTTCTTACTGTGAGGTGACAGTGCTATCCATGATGGAGTAATGAGGGTTGATAATTGAATAATATAAAATAATAAAACAATTAACACAATCACAAGGGAGAAACAAGACAAAGGAAAAACGAGACAGGAACAAAGGGAATGTGACAAATTGTGCCACTTGGAGACATTAGGAGACACTTTGAGCGATCACATTAGTATGTGTTTTGTGAGGAAAATAACAATCCATAATGGTTTGTGTGATAGAAACAGATTTTATAGTCATCAAAATGTTTTAGTATGTTTCCCAGTATCACAGAAGTGAATAGAAATCATTGGGCCAATTTGGTCACCTTGGATAGGTTTTGGGAGACCACTGGTGTCACCACTCACTTAAAGGCCTCTAATTCATGGGCTTGGGTCTAAAAGTCTGTTTTTTGGCAAAGACTCGACAAGGCATGCACAAAATCCACAGGTATATCATGAAATGTGACTCATTTGTTGCATGAGATTCTACACAAGAAAACTATAAAAGCATGTTTGATCTTCGGTCCTTTGGGATGTGTTGTGACCACGTACTATTTTAGATAATATAAACTACAATGTGCTTCCTTTCAAATGATACCAAAGGTAGTCATGTGTTCAACACTTTTCTTGAGTTCTGAACTGTTATATTGGTATGTCCAAATAAGCGTGAATGGCAAAAAAATGGGGGGTGATGGTTAAGGGGTTGTTAAATAACGACCCTTTATTTTCACACTTGCACGCTGTTATAATGGATATAAAGAATAATGTTTAAATCACATTTAAACCTATGAAACCTATGGTTATGGTTAGATTGTCCAGGTTCTATGCTTTAAAACAAGCTCTCACTGGCGCTCACTGTTGGGCTGACATATGTCTATACGTATAAGAGCAATACAATTTCCCTGAAAATCACAGAAGCGCTGTGTAAAAAAAGCCCATTCATCATGGCATGTGACTGGCTAAAAGCATGGATAGATTTGGATAGATTTTTGGACATCAGACACCTAGGTCCTGTTTTTAGAAACAACACTAGAATTTTAGACATTTGCATTTTACATTTACATTTGCACTACATATTTGCATCTAGTTTGTTTGGTGTACAAAAGTGTACAAACCCTTGGGGTAGCACATAAAACAATTTTTTTTGTCTTTGTGTTTTGTCCTTATTTTACATTTTATGTACTTATAAAGTGCACCATGAGTCTCATAGGTGACACATTTGACTCCTCATGGTACAACTGTCTACTTCACATCAAGCCCTCAACCATGTCTCTGCAGCGTGTTTTTTTTTAGATATTAGTCTTGCTGTATGTGACACTGGGAGAGGTGGAGGGAGGAGTGGGGAGGGCTGCTGCTCCTCCTCTTTGAGGTAGAGAGGGTGCCTCCTTTTGGGGCTGTGCCTCCCCTTTTGGCTGCTGTCAGGTGCTCCTGTTCCCTCACACAGCCTGGAGAGGACTACAGGACCTTGGACAGCAGCGGCCTCACTTACAGGCAGGCTCACCTGAGGCTAATGAGCAATCAACTCAGCTGTGAGCCATTGCCTTTGTTAGGCCATTATAAAGGCACAGCCTGCCATGCCTGAGGGGAGAGTTTTTGGGCATGGAGGATGAGGTTCTGGCTTTTTGTTGCTTTTTACCCTCTATGAATCATTGATTTAAATTAGTTTTTTGTGCTTTGTTTTATTTTGTTAACCAATTAATGGAATAAACTGTCTGTTGGCCTATTGGAACCCTGTTTTTTGTTTGCCTTTCATCCACTCACCACCTATAATACCTGGCATTTAGCAGATGACATTTTATCCAAAGTGACTTACAGTAGTGAATGCATACATTTTCAGTATATGTGGCCCCAGTGGGGATTGAACCCACAACCTAAGCGTTGCCAACGCTGTGCTCTACCAACTGAGCCACAGAGAACCACCTAGCATGCTGGCCACCCCAGCCACCGTGCTACAGTGTAGTAGTAGAGAAGAACAGGCAGAAATAGTCATTCTTAGGCTTTGAAAAGAACAAAAAAGCTGAAGTGAAAATAACAAGACTCAGCTCCACCCTGCTGGTTCCTTGTCAGAGAGGAAGTGATCCAAACAGCATCAGAAGGAGGCTGTGGGCTGGGAAACCATCACTCATTCATTGGTAAGATTCTGCAGCCTGCTGTTACAGCTTTGATTGTGTAGGCTAATGTTAGACCAATAGCTATCTAGATCATAAGATCTCCATCTCTAGATTCTGCACTTGTCCTGTTAATTACATTAGAAATGAGACTCAAGATACAGTTGATGTCAACCACAGAACCCTGGACAGCAGCTTCACTTACAATTAGATTTTTTTAATTACATCTTAAGAATAACCTGTTCTCATGTATCTATTCCTCATAGCTGGTTCTGTATTCTGTTTTAGTTTACATAGTATTAAATCCGATCTTAAGAATAACTTGTTCTCATGTGCCTATGTTTTAGCTTACATTGTACTTATCCACTGTCATATTTACCTAGAAATGACAGAAATAGATCTTATATTAGCATTCATCCTGTTCAATAACACCAATAATCAATACATGCTAAATGAAAGACTTTTGCCCTTACTTAAGGGTTATTCCTCCTTAAAATAAAGGCAAAATGATAAATGATGTCACTACACCATTCAAAGACATGCAAGTAAACAGTGAAATTCTTATAAAGGGCCGTCTCAGAATCAGACTGCACTGTTGTGTGTAATGAGTTATAACGAGAGGAGTTCTCACCATCGTAGCAGATGGACTTGAAGGCTCTATCACAGGGCAGATCCGACCATGTCCCCATGCCGATGCCGTTCATTCTTGCACAGTGCTCTCTGCTGTCAAGATTGTCTGGTTGCCCATTTCTCCAGTTTCTAAACTCAGTCTCCCCCTCACTATAGAAACCACTGTCTACCAGAGACCACTGCCAGCTATCCCTGTCGTCATACAGTCCTATCCAGGCCTCTCCATTAAAACCACTGTCTACTGCTTCCTTCAGTGCCGTCATTTCCTCTGGGTCATCTATGGTGGCCAGGTCAGTGTGGTTCTCTCTGCAGTAACTCTGTGCTTCAGTCCAGCTCTTCTGTATGTTCACAAAGTGATACTGATGAGAGAGGCAGGAACAGAGTGTGCAGAGCCCTGTGAAACACACACACACACACACACACACACACACAAACACAAATACACACACACACACACACACACAGTATTACTGTCTGCTTCAAGACATAACAGTAAACACAAGACATAGCAGTAGGTCTGTTTTGAGCGTGTTGCTGCCTAGACATACAGTATATACATAGACGTACACATATATATGTATTCCAACACAAAACTAAATTTTAAAGGTATACTCAGTAATTTGATGTCACTGCATGAGAGGTGTTAGTAGTGTTAGTAAACCCAATGCAAGTGCCTGTAGTTTTTGGACCACAGTGTTGCATTGCTAGTTGACCGTTCATAACTAATAGTGAGAGATCCTGTATCAAGCTATTTTTATAGAAAGGAAATGCATGCATAAATATATTTGATTCTAGATTTCCTATAGTGGTATTCAGGCCTTCATGGACCCACACATTCTACTATAGCTAGACCTGATCAGCTGTGGCAAGTGTGCCCATCAGTCACTGCTTGGTCCCAGCTGCAGAAATATGTTGAGGTAGACTTGTTTACAGGTGATAGCTATCCTAGCAAATTCTAACAAGCCTCGCCTGCCCACGAGGAAAGACGTTATCTGAGCATAGCTGCTAATAAGCTGAGCTATTGTCAGCTCTCGACATCTTGAAAACGCCTCTCCAATGTTTACGCAGATGTGTCTACATCAGTCATAATATCTTTTGTGGGGCATCCATTTGGCTAGACCAATTTCAGGATATATGGAGGGAGGTAATATTTATTTTGCCCCTGGATCATGCCCGCCAGTGGGCCAGTGACAGTTAACAGGTTTTAATAATAGGAAAATTCTGGTGCTGCTCATTTAATCCTTTAAAAACAAGTAAAAAAAAACAATTCTAAAACTTACAGGCAACCAGTGGAGAGATTGGAGTACTGGTGTAATATGTGCTTTCTTCCTAAATCCTGAAAACCTGTGGAATGACTTGAAGAGCACAGTCCATCAACGGTCCCCACGCAATCTGACAGTTTGAACAGTTCTGTGAGCACGAATGGGCAAACGTTGCCCAGTCTAGGTGTGCAAAGCTGGTAGAGACATATCCGAACAGACTCATGGCTGTAATTCAAATAAAGAGTGCTTCTACCAAGTATTAAGTTATAAGTAATAATTTATCAATCCAAGTTATTATTTTTATTTTGAATTAATTTAAGGCTGTAAGGCCCCAAAAGGTGACATTTTTCAGACGGGATGTAGACTTGAAAGGGGAATGGTATAATTGGGTATTAAGTGGTGTGATGTGTAATCTGTATATATAAAGTTTCATAAATATGGAGACGTACACACATGCATACACACACACACACACGTGTCACTGTACTTTCAGATGTAATAACTGACCTGAGATCAGCAGGACTATAACCACACACTGCTTCAGCCTGCAGACACACAAATACAGACATTTTTATATTATTTATTGAATACTTGGCATTTAGAAGTATTGATTGTTCCCATGGGCTGGGATAATCATTCAGAGAGGGAACCTATTAGAGAGAGAGATTTTTTTAAAGAGAATAATTAAAAATAGACCATAGCTGGATTCATTTAACATTTCAATGATAAACATCAATAAAATTACATTTTCAAGTTTACTTATCCTTAGTAATAAGACAAGACATTGTAAAATCTTACCTGTGTCAGCTCCTCCGCTCTCTCTCTCCTACAGCTCCTCCGCCTCCTACAGGCGCCCTGCGCTCCCAGCTCCTCCGCTCTCTCTCCTACAGGCCGCCCTGCGCTCCCCAGCTCCTCCTCTCCTACAGGCCGCCCTCTCCTACAGGCCGCCCTGCGCTCCCCAGCTCCTCCTCTCTCTCTCCTACAGGCCGCCCTGCGCGCCCCAGCTCCTCCGCTCTCTCTCCTACAGGCCGCCCTGCGCGCCCCCAGCTCCTCCGCTCTCTCTCCTACAGGCCGCCCTGCGCTCCCCAGCTCCTCCGCTCTCTCTCTCCTACAGGCCGCCCTGCGCCCCAGCTCCTCCTCCATCACACAGAGACCACATCACGCAGACACAAAAAAAATTACTCCAAATTTCAGTGAAAAAAAATAAAATAATTGTACCAAAAATTTAAAAAATGAATAAAAATGAAACACATGATGGCCTCGGCAGACCAGAATGTAAACTCAAACCAAACACATGATGGCCTCGGCAGACCAGAATGTAAACTCAAACCAAACACATGATGGCCTCGGCAGACCAGAACATAAACCCAAACCAAACACATGATGGCCTCGGCGGACCAGAACATAAACCTAAACCAAACACATGATGGCCTCGGCGGACCAGAACATAAACCCAAACCAAACAAATGATAGCCTCGACACAAACAAAACAAACCTTAAAATACACATCACACATGGAGTATCATAACAAAAAGGTTTAAAGAAATATAGTTTTGCCTACCTTATGTAGGTGCGGTCCATTCTGCGACCCTTCTTTGTAAATTCTGTCATGACATTGGAGCAGCTCTGGGCCAATGTTTCTTGACAATATCATTCAGAGCTTTCGTAAGCTTTGCAGAGATAGTAAAGAATGAAGCTAGATCATTCCATGTAGCAAAAAGTAGTGAGAAATGTTTAAACATTTCACATTTTCATGTTAAAATAGCAAAAAAACACATTTGACCTATTATAATGTGGTAGATATTTTCTATTCAGTTATCTATTAATTGATTGTTCTTCCAACAATTTTTTGATTGTGTTTTAGGGGTCAAGGACAGATTTGGTGGCTTTTTACAAGCATAAATTGCACTGTTTAAAACTTCAGGCAAATGAATGCAGTTCTTTTTTTCGCCCAGCAAATGGCGCCAGCGTACATCACGTGCTGCTAATAACAGGGTTTCGATACATTTTCTTTATATGTAACAGGCACGATGTAAGAGTATGCAACTTTCTCTTCTCCTCCCTGATCCTGGCCTCTCCAAACACACGCACGCACACACGTGCATGCGCACACATGGGTACGACATATGGGTCAAAGGTCAGATATATTAAGTATAAGGGCCAGGTCAGATAAACAGCAGGTACAGAAATGCACAGCAGGCAGACAGGCTCGCACACACTCATACACTCACGGTATATGTACTAACCTTAACCTGATGTACCATTATGTCTTCCAAATCATCTACGTGTCTGTTAAGACCCCATACCAACAAAGCTTATTAAAGAGCTTTTGCCTGTGCTAGGCCAGCCCGTGTTAGATATCATAAATACGTCTCTATTATTGGGTTGCATACCTAAGTCTTTAAAAGTGGCGGTAATCGAGCCTCTTCTAAAGAAACCAAATCTTGATCCTGTTAATGTGAAGAACTATAGGCCCATTTCAAATCTTCCCTTTTTGACAAAAATTTTAAAGAAATCTGTAGCTCAACAATTAACTGCTTTCCTAAAAACTAATAATCTGTACGAAACACTACAATCGGGTTTTAGACCTGGGGCCCAAACATTTGGGGCCCAAACTAAGTGCTCTAATCAATTCCCCAGCTCTGAACACACTGGCCTTTAAAGTTTGGGATTTTTAGCCAGGAACCGTCCCTCTCGAGCACCATTTGCTTCTCCTTGTTCATTTTCAAACACGCTGGTACGAGCTGGGACAACATTGCTTTGGAGACAGGGAAATAAGTGCCACAAAAAGTGCTCCTGATGGGCAAACACACAAGAGTGGAAGGCTTCCATGTGGAACTTCGAGGGCTGTAGGGTTTTTTAAAACATTTTTTTACCTTAATTATTTGAAACAGACCTAGTACTTTAGTACTGACCTACTAAATCTAAATGGGCTCTTCCCCCTCAAGAAAAGTACACTGGGTATTCAACAGCAGGGAAATAACTTTTCAAAACACAACTACAAGAAACACATACTAAATAATTCATTCCAAATACTCCGTTTAGCTCCTTTTTCCTAAAATTACGTTTTGAGAATAAAAACAGAATGCGTCTAATGTGGGCCATTGTTATGGATGCTTCCTGCAGAAGGCTACATGTACAAGTTTACCAGTAACTACGTTGGAAATAGCTAAATGACCTATCTCTGCCCTGGAGAAGGAAACATGTACCTGTTCACCTGTAATAGATGCCCTTTGTCTGTTTGTTTAAATTCAATGATCTTTTTTCTTTTAAAGCCCCTTTCATCTCCATATTGTTTGATTGGCTAAATCAAATCGGCACGATAATAATAATCCTGATATTTTTAATGAAAAAATGCAAGAATCGTCTTGGTCTTTCGGCTCGGTGTGTCATTTCCCCGGCAGAATGGGGCACCTGAAACATGTGAGGGAACCCTGTTCCTCTGTAGTTATCTGATCTGTGCTTCGTACACTACTCTGGTGTCCCTGGAGAACCTTCCAGGAACACGATGCGTTCTGACAGGCAGCTGGCATGGAGCAGAAGGGCTATTCGTTTGACCGTAAAAGCAGATTCTAATCGGCCGACCCGATACTCGGCCCCGTGTTCTCGGTTCTGTCTCCAGACTGCCGAAGCGCAAACATTCAGATCTGTTGCATTTGTGAATATTCATAAGGGGAGAGAGCTAGTACAACACTGACAATGGATGTTCTGTCCTGGAATCTTTTTATGGTTTAACTTTTTTTTTTTTATTTTTTTTTAACCCACCTCCACCCCCCCTCTTCAGGAGGACAACTTTATTATTTACATAAAAAACTTTATTTACTTTATTATTATTTCATATTTGTATTTAATTTCTATTTAGTTTTCTCTTTTTTACCTTCTTTTTTTTAAATTATTTTATTATTATTATTCTTCCCAACCCTCTGCCACTCTAATTGCATGAGTTTGGTCTCGTAAATCACCCAATAGCACTTTAGGCAAGTCCAATTGAAGCTGGCCATTATGGCAAAAAAAACAATCCTGAACATGTATCCGGAACAAAGCCACAAAAGGACAATACCAGAATAGATGGTCAACTGACTCAGTCTCTTCTTGGCAGAATCTACACATGGATGACTGTTCAATATTCCAGATACAGAGCATCTTTTTAGTAGCCAAAAACATCTATATTAATTTAAATTGGAAATACCTTAATGATGAGTCTATTGTTATCCTGTATATCAAATTGTACATGTGATGCCATGGTAATGGAGCATATATTCCCAACTATCCAAGATCTTGTAAGGGCTGGCTATTAATGTTTTAAATAAAAGTGATACATTTCTCTGTTTATACTTTCCTTTGACCGATAAAACGTTTTTATATGTGGCCGGCAAACTAGTTCCGGACCATTTCCTTTACCGATTGTCCATGTTTGTGATAAAGCCCCAATGAGTCGATTACATTTTTGTAATGTGCAAACATATCCATAAACATTGATTAGTTGTTTATGAGACGCTTATCAGCGCTTCAAAATTGACATTTTCCAGAGGGAATCAAAAAACCAGAAACCCATTAGAGCCAATATGGGAAACTGGAAAATTATTCCCTGACCCCTTAAAAGGCGATCGAGATGAACTCCTGGAAAATGGTGGGACACAGAGAAAAAATAGTCCTTGAGGCTCTTGAGGCTTAAGAGACCACTGGACAGGCAGGTGGTGTAGTTGGTGTAAAGCACACACACAGGTGGTGTAGTTAGGGTACAGCAGACAGGCAGGTGGTGTAGTTGGTGTACAGCACACAGGCAGGTGGTGTAGTTGGTGTAAAGCACATATGCAGGTGGTGTAGTTGGTATAAAGCACACACACAGGTGGTGTAGTTGGTATAAAGCACACAGGCAGGTGGTGTAGTTGGTACAGCACATAGGCAGGTGGTGCAGTTGGTGTAAAGCACATATGCAGGTGGTGTAGTTGGTATAAAGCACACACACAGGTGGTGTAGTTGGTATAAAGCACACAGGCAGGTGGTGTAGTTAGGGTACAGCAGACAGGCATGTGGTGTAGTTGGTATAAAGCACACAGGCAGGTGGTGTAGTTGGTGTACAGCACACACACAGGTGGTGTAGTTGGTGTAAAGCACACACACAGGTGGTGTAGTTGGTGTAAAGCACACAGGCAGGTGGTGTAGTTGTGTAAAGCACACAGGCAGGTGGTGTAGTTGGTGTAAAGCACACAGGCAGGTGGTGTAGTTGGTGTAAAGCACACAGGCAGGTGGTCTAGTTGGTGTAAAGCACATATGCAGGTGGTGTAGTTGGTGTAAAGCACAGGCAGGTGGTGTAGTTTGTGTACAGCACACACACAGGTGGTGTAGTTGGTATAAAGCACACACACAGGTGGTGTAGTCGGTGTACAGCACACAGGCAGGTGGTGTAGTCGGTGTACAGCACACAGGCAGGTGGTGTAGTTGGTACAGCACACACACAGGCAGGTGGTGTAGTTGGTGTACAGCACACACACAGGTGGTGTAGTTGATATAAAGCACACACACACACAGGTGGTGTAGTTGGTAAAGCACACACACAGGTGGTGTAGTTGGTATAAAGCACACACACAGGTGGTGTAGTTGGTATAAAGCACACAGGCAGGTGGTGTAGTTGGTACAGCACACAGGCAGGTGGTGTAGTTGGTACAGCACACACACAGGTGGTGTAGTTGGTGTAAAGCACACAGGCAGGTGGTGTAGTTGGTGTACAGCACACAGGCAGGTGGTGTAGTTGTATAAAGCACACACACAGGTGTGGTGTAGTTGTGTACAGCACACAGGCAGGTGGTGTAGTTGGTGTACAGCACACACACAGGTGGTGTAGTTGGTACAGCACACAGGCAGGTGGTGTAGTTGATGTACAGCACACACACAGGTGGTGTAGTTGGTGTAAAGCACACACACAGGTGGTGTAGTTGATATAAAGCACACACACAGGTGGTGTAGTTGGTGTAAAGCACAGGCATGTGGTGTAGTTGGTACAGCACATAGGCAGGTGGTGTAGTTAGGGTACAGCAGACAGGCATGTGGTGTAGTTGGTGTAAAGCACACAGGCAGGTGGTGTAGTCGGTGTACAGCACACAGGCAGGTGGTGTAGTTGGTGTAAAGCACATATGCAGGTGGTGTAGTTGGTATCGTTCTTTTTGTCTGTATATTGCGTTTTTGAATTGGAAATATGTGGATTTGGCGACAAATTGTAAAAGTCCAGATATGTCATCGACTGTGAGATTTGTGCGTTTTTTGAGTGTCCTATCATTCCTGAGGCGTTCTTGTACAATGTGGAGAGTAATATCGACTGGGGTTTTTGTGAATAGTGAGACGTCATGTGAAATGAGGATCTCATCTCTTTCTATTGTCATGTTGTTGAGTTGTTGTGCCAGTTGTTTAGAGTTTTTGCAGTGATGTTCTGTGAGTCCAAGGATGGGTTTGATGATTTCGACCAGAGCTTTAGATAGGTTGTAGGTGACTGATCCGGTGCTGTCCACTATGGGGCGTAGTGGGGAGTCCTTCTTGTATATTTTTGGTGTTCCATAGATCCGGGGGGTAACACTTGCCGTGGGTACAAGGTGGTTGTATGAGTCCTGTGTTATTTTTTTGGTTTCTAATAGGGGTTTTAGAAGGGCTTTTAGAATTATTTTATTTTCTTCTGTGGGGTTTTTCTTTAGAATTTCATATGTGTTACTGTCTCCTAACATAGTTTTCATCTGTGTTTCATATGTCTCTGTGTCCATGACGACTGTTGTCCTCCCTTTGTCAGCCGGTAGAATGGTGATTGTTTTGTCTTTTTTGAGTGAGTCTATTGCTTTTATCTCTTCTCTTGTGGTGTTGCTTTGCGGTAGTTTTGCTGATTTGAGTATGCCTGCGACTGCGTTGCGTAGCTCTGCTTTTTGCCCCTGGTCCTGTATTTTCTGGCATGCTTATTCCATTGCTAGGATGTATTCTTTGTGCTGTATTTTTCTAGGTGTGATCACGAAATTTAAACCTTGGGTTAAGACTTTCTTTTCTATCTGCGTGAGTGTGCGCTGTCATAAGTTTCGCACCCACTTCTCGTTTATTTCCGGGTGCGTTTGTTTGTTATTTCTTTCGATAAGTTTTTCCAATTTTTTGACCTGGCGATTTTTTGTTATTACAAACTCCTTTTCGTGTGCGTGTTTTAGGTGTGTGTGTATTTTTGCTTGTGTCTCCTGCTCCACCTGGAAGTGCTCTTTGAAACTATCCATTTCCTTGTTTATTTGTGTGTTGATTCTGTCAATTTTGTTCACTGTCCCTCTTATTCTCTCCTTCATTAGGTCCTTTCTTGCTCTGTTAATGATTTTCCGTGCGTTTCTGGTAGGGATCGGGTTTTTGATGTTGAGGCTTACTGGTGTAATATCCTCATCTCTGCATCGGAGGTTGAAACATAGATGGTTTCGGTAGCGAGCCCGTGCTTTTTCGAGTCTCTCTAATCGGTGAATAGCTTTGACACCGTTGTGTCCGAATCTTCCACGTATTAGCTCAATTAAGTTCATTTTGTCTTCTTATTTCAAATAAGGCCACGCCTGCTAAACATCAGATGACGACGCATCACAGCTGTCAGGTGACGCTTCTGAAGAAGACTGCAGATGTCAGTCGAAACTGTCAGGTAAATTACAATCTTTTATCTCATTGTCTGAACAAAAGAAAGTAAAACATTTATTTGAAATAAGAAGACAAAATGAACTTGATTGAGCTAAAGGCCTACTCTGTCCTTCAGTAGCCCATACAGGATGAGAAAGGCCTACTCTGCTGCAGCCCACTGCTGCGGTCCAGACAGGATGAGAGAAAATGCTTCTCTGCCTACTCTGTCCTTCAGTACCACTGCGGCCCATACAGGATGAGAAAGGCCTACTCTGTCCTTCAGTACTGCTGCGGTCCAGACAGGATGAGAGAAAAGACTTCTCTGTCTGCTGCGGCCCAGACAGGATGAGAAACGCCTACTCTGTCCTTCAGTACCACTGCGGCCCATACAGGATGAGAAAGGCCTACTCTGTCCTTCAGTACTGCTGCGGTCCAGACAGGATAAGAGAAAAGACTTCTCTGTCCTTCAGTACTGCTGCGGCCCAGACAGGATGAGAAACGCCTACTCTGTCCTTCAGTACCACTGCGGCCCATACAGGATGAGAAAGGCCTACTCTGTCCTTCAGTACTGCTGCGGTCCAGACAGGATAAGAGAAAAGACTTCTCTGTCCTTCAGTACTGCTGCGGCCCAGACAGGATGAGAAACGCCTACTCTGTCCTTCAGTACCACTGCGGCCCATACAGGATGAGAAAGGCCTACTCTGTCCTTCAGTACTGCTGCGGTCCAGACAGGATAAGAGAAAAGACTTCTCTGTCCTTCAGTACTGCTGCGGCCCAGACAGGATGAGAAACGCCTACTCTGTCCTTCAGTACCACTGCGGCCCATACAGGATGAGAAAGGCCTACTCTGTCCTTCAGTACTGCTGCGGTCCAGACAGGATAAGAGAAAAGACTTCTCTGTCCTTCAGTACTGCTGCGGCCCAGACAGGATGAGAAACGCCTACTCTGTCCTTCAGTACCACTGCGGCCCATACAGGATGAGAAAGGCCTACTCTGTCCTTCAGTACTGCTGCGGTCCAGACAGGATAAGAGAAAAGACTTCTCTGTCCTTCAGTACTGCTGCGGCCCAGACAGGATGAGAAACGCCTACTCTGTCCTTCAGTACCACTGCGGCCCATACAGGATGAGAAAGGCCTACTCTGTCCTTCAGTACTGCTGCGGTCCAGACAGGATGAGAGAAAAGACTTCTCTGTCCTTCAGTACTGCTGCGGCCCAGACAGGATGAGAAACGCCTACTCTGTCCTTCAGTACCACTGCGGCCCATACAGGATGAGAAAGGCCTACTCTGTCCTTCAGTACTGCTGCGGTCCAGACAGGATAAGAGAAAAGACTTCTCTGTCCTTCAGTACTGCTGCGGCCCAGACAGGATGAGAAACGCCTACTCTGTCCTTCAGTACCACTGCGGCCCATACAGGATGAGAAAGGCCTACTCTGTCCTTCAGTACTGCTGCGGTCCAGACAGGATAAGAGAAAAGACTTCTCTGTCCTTCAGTACTGCTGCGGCCCAGACAGGATGAGAAACGCCTACTCTGTCCTTCAGTACCACTGCGGCCCATACAGGATGAGAAAGGCCTACTCTGTCCTTCAGTACTGCTGCGGTCCAGACAGGATAAGAGAAAAGACTTCTCTGTCCTTCAGTACTGCTGCGGCCCAGACAGGATGAGAAATGCCTACTCTGTCCTTCAGTACCACTGCGGCCCATACAGGATGAGAAAGGCCTACTCTGTCCTTCAGTAACTGCTGTTTCCAGACAGGATGAGAGTAGGCAGTTTTGGGCAGTGATGCGCAGTTTTGAGCAGTGATGTGCAGTTTTGAGTAGTGATGCGCAGTTTTGAGCAGTGATGCGCAGTGTTGTGCAGTAATGTTTAGTTTTGTGCAGTAATGCGCAGTTTTGAGCAGTGATGCGCAGTGTTGTGCAGTAATTGTGCACTGATGCAGTGTTGTGCAGTGCTGCGCAGTTTTGAGCAGTGATGCACAGTGTTGTGCAGTGATGCGCAGTGTTGTGCAGTAATGCGCAGTTTTGAGCAGTTTGTGCAGTTTTGAGCAGTGATGCAGTTTTGAGCAGTGATGCGCAGTTTTGAGCAGTAATGTGCAGTTCTGAGCAGTGATGCACAGTGTTGTGCAGTAATGTTCAGTTTTGAGCAGTGATGCGCAGTGTTGTGCAGTGATTCAGTGTTGTGCAGTGATTCGCAGTGTTGTGCAGTGATGCGCAGTTTTGAGCAGTGATGCAGTGTTGTGCAGTTTTGAGCAGTGATGCGCAGTTTTGAGCAGTGATGCGCAGTTTTGAGCAGTGATGCGCAGTTTTGAGCAGTGATGCGCAGTTTTGAGCAGTGATGCGCAGTTTTGAGCAGTGATGCAGTTTGAGCAGTGTTGCAGTTTTGAGCAGTGATGCGCAGTTTTGAGCAGTGATGCACAGTTTTTTCAGCAGTTTTGAGCAGCGCAGTTTTGAGCAGTTATGCGCAGTGTTGAGCAGTGATGCGCAGTTTTGAGCAGTGATGCGCAGTTTTGGGCAGTGATGCACAGTTTTGAGCAGTGATGTGCAGTTTTGAACAGTGATGCACAGTTTTGAGCAGTGATGCTCAGTTTTGAGCAGTGATGTGCAGTGTTGTGCAGTAATGTTGTGCAGTTTTGTTGCAGTTTTGAGCAGTGATGCGCAGTTTTGAGCAGTGATGCAGTTTTGAGCAGTGATGTGCAGTTTTGAGCAGTGTTTTTGATGCAGTGTTGTGCAGTGATGCGCAGTTTTGAGCAGTGCTGCAGTTTTGAGCAGTGATGCACAGTGTTGTGCAGTGATGCGCAGTGTTGTGCAATAATGTGCAGTTTTGAGCTGTGATGCGCAGTTTTGAGCAGTGTTGTGCAGTGTTTTGCAGTGTTGTGCAGTTTTGAGCAGTGATGCACAGTTTTGAGCAGTGATGTGCAGTTTTGAGCAGTGATGCACAGTTTTGAGCAATGATGCGCAGTTTTGAGCAGTGATGTGCAGTTTTGCAGTGATGTGCAGTTTTGAACAGAGATGTGCAGTTTTGCAGTGATGTGCAGTGTTGTGCAGTAATGTTCAGTTTTGAGCAGTGATGCGCAGTTTTGAGCAGTGATGCGCAGTTTTGGGCAGTGATGTGCAGTTTTGAGCAGTGATGTGCAGTTTTGAGCAGTGATGCGCAGTTTTGAGCAGTGATGTGCAGTGTTGTGCAGTAATGTTCAGTTTTGAGCAGTGATGTGCAGTTTTGAGCAGTGATGCAGTTTTGGGCAGTGATGTGCAGTTTTGAGCAGTGATGTGCAGTTTTGAGCAGTGATGTGCAGTTTTGAGCAGTGATGCGCAGTTTGAGCAGTGATGCGCAGTTTTGAGCAGTGATGCGCAGTTTTGAGCAGTGATGGTGTTTGCAGTTTTGAACAGTGATGCAGTTTTGAGCAATGATGAACAGTGTTGTGCAGTAATGTTGTGCAGTTTTGTGCAGTGATGCAGTGATGTGCAGTTTTGAGCAGTGAGTGTTGTGCAGTTTTGAGCAGTGATGCAGTTTTGAGCAGTGATGCGCAGTTTTGAGCAGTGATGTGCAGTTTTGCAGTGCAGTGATGTGCAGTTTTGAGCAGTGATGTGCAGTTTTATGCAGTGATGCGCAGTTTTGTGCAGTGATGTGCAGTTTTGAGCAGTGATGCGCAGTTTTGAGCAGTGTTGTGCACTGATGCGCAGTTTTGAACAGTGATGTGCAGTTTTGAGCAATGATGCGCAGTGTTGTGCAGTAATGTTCAGTATTGTGCAGTAATGTGCAGTTTTGAGCAGTGATGTGCAGTTTTGAGCAGTGATGCGCAGTTTTGAGCAGTGATGCGCAGTTTTGAGCAGTGTTGTGCACTGATGCGCAGTTTTGAACAGTGATGCACAGTTTTGAGCAGTGATGTGCAGTTTTGAGCAGTGATGTGCAGTTTTGAACAGTGATGTGCAGTTTTGAGCAATGTGCAGTTTTGAGCAGTGATGTGCAGTTTTGAGCAGTGATGTGCAGTTTTGAGCAGTGATGTGCAGTTTTGAGCAGTGATGCAGCAGTTTTGAGCAGTGATGCAGTTTTGAGCAGTGATGCACAGTTTTGAGCAGTGATGTGCAGTTTTGAGCAGTGATGCGCAGTTTTGAAAAGTAATGTTTGAGCAGTTTTGAGCAGTGTTGTGCAGTGTTGTGCAGTTTTGAGCAGTGATGTTTTGAGCAGTTTTGAGCAGTGATGTGCAGTTTTGAGCAGTGATGCGCAGTTTTGAGCAGTGATGCGCAGTTTTGAGCAGTGATGCGCAGTTTTGAGCAGTGATGTGCAGTTTTGAGCAGTGATGCGCAGTTTTGAGCAGTGATGTGCAGTTTTGAGCAGTGATGTGCAGTTTTGAGCAGTGATGCGCAGTTTTGAGCAGTGATGCAGTTTTGTGCAGTGATGTGCAGTTTTGAGCAGTGATGCGCAGTTTTGAGCAGTGATGCACAGTTTTGAGCAGTGTTGTGCAGTTTTGAGCAGTGATGCGCAGTTTTGAGCAGTGATGCGCAGTTTTGAGCAGTGATGTGCAGTTTTGAGTGTTGTGCAGTTTTGAGCAGTGTTGTGCAGTTTTGAGCAGTGATGCGCAGTTTTGAGCAGTTTTGAGCAGTGATGAGCAGTTTTGAGCAGTGATGCGCAGTTTTGAGCAGTAATGTGCAGTTCTGAGCAGTTTTGCAGTGTTGTGCAGTAATGTGCAGTTTTAATCAGTGATGCGCAGTTTTGAGCAGTGATGCGCAGTGTTGAGCAGTGATGCGCAGTTTTGAGCAGTGCTGCGCAGTTTTAAGCAGTGATGGTGTTGTGCAGTTTTGAGCAGTGATGCACAGTTTTGAGCAGTGATGCGCAGTTTTGAGCAGTGATGCGCAGTTTTGAGCAGTGATGCGCAGTGTTGTGCAGTAATGTTCAGTTTTGAGCAGTGATGTGCAGTTTTGAAAAGTAATGCGCAGTTTTGAGCAGTGATGCGCAGTTTTGAGCAGTGCTGCGCAGTTTTGAGCAGTGATGCACAGTGTTTTGTGCAGTGATGCGCAGTGTTGTGCAGTTTTGAGCAGTGATGGTGTTGTGCAGTTTTGAGCAGTGATGCACAGTTTTGAGCAGTAATGCGCAGTTTTGAGCAGTGATGCACAGTTTTGAGCAATGATGCGCAGTTTTGAGCAGTGATGCAGTTTTGAGCTGTGATGCGCAGTTTTGATATATATATATTATATATATTATTATTTTTGTCAAATTTTTCCTTTATATATATATTTTATATATTTATTTTTTTTGGTCACATTTTTTAGTCAATTTTTTTAATATATATATATTTTTCCTTTATATATATATTTTATATCAGTATATATTTTTTTTTTGGGTCAAATTTTATAGTAATTTTTTTATATATATATATATTCTTTCTTTATATATATTTTTTTGTCACATTTTTCTTATATATATATTTTCCCTTTGGTCAAATGTTTTAGTACTTTTAAAAAAAAGATATATAGTTTTTATCAAATTTTATTGTAATTTTTTATATATATATATTTTTTTCCTTTATTTATATATTTTATATATATTATTTTTTTAGGTCAAATTTTTTTCGTATTTAAAAAAATATATATATATATTTCCTTTTATATATATATATTATATATATTATTATTTTTTGTCAAATTATTTTTTTTGGTCATTTTTTTTTTGTACATTTTTTTATATATATATTTATTTCCTTTATATATATTTTTTGGGGTCAAATTTTTTTGTAATTTTTTTGTAATTTTTAAAAATACATATATATTTTTCCTTTACATATATATTTTATATATTTATTTTTTTGTCAAATTTTTTAGCCATTTTTAAAAATATATATATACATTGTTTCTTTTTACATTTTTATATATTTATTTTTTTGTCAAATTTTTTTAGTACATTTTTTTTATATATTTTTTTTTCCTTTATATATATATATTTTTTTTTTTGTCACATTTTTTTGTACTTTTTTTATATATATATATTTTTCTTTATATATATATTATATATATTATTATTTTTGTCAAATTTTTCCTTTATATATATATTTTATATATATTTTTTTTTGTGACATTTTTTTGTACATTTTTTATATATATATTTATTTCCTTTATATATATTGTTTTTTGGTCATATTTTGGTATTTTTTAAAAAAATATATATTTTTAATTCCTTTATATATATATTTTATATATTTTTTTTTGGGTCAAATATGTATTTTAAAAATATATATATTTTTTTTTTTCCTTTATATATACATTTTATATTTTTTTGTTGTCAATTTTTTTTTTTAATATATATATTCTTTCCTTTATATATATTTTTTGTCACATTTTTCTTGTACATTTTTTATATATATATTTTTCCTTTATATATATATTTTATATATATATTATTTTTGTCAAATTTTTTGGTAGTTTTTTTTATATATATATTTTCCTCCTTTATATATACATTTTATATATTTTTTTGTTGTCAATTTTTTTAAAATATATATATTCTTTCCTTTATATATATTTTTTGTCACATTTTTCTTGTACATTTTTTTAATATATATATTTTTCCTTTATATATATATTTTATATATTTTTTTAGGTCAAATGTTTTAGTAATTTTTTTTAAAAATATATATACTTTTTGTCAAATTTTTTTGTACATTTTTTTATATACATATATATTTTTCCTTTATATATATATTTTATATATATTTTTTTTTTGGTCAAATGTAGTAATTTTTTTAAAATATATATACTTTTTGTCAAATTTTTTTGTACATTTTTATATATATATTTTTTCCTTTATATATATATTTTATAGATTTTTTTGTCACATTTTTTAGTAATTTTTATATATATATATATTTTTTCCTTTATATATATATTTTATATATATTTTTTTTTTGTCAAATTTTTTTGTACATTTTTTTATATATATATATTTTTCCTTTATATATATATTTTATACATATTTTGGGTCAAATTTTTTTGTATTTAAAAAAATATATATATATTTCCTTTATATATACATTTTATATATTTTTTTGTTGTCAATTTTTTTTTTATATATATATTCTTTCCTTTATATATATTTTTTTGTCACATTTTTCTTGTACATTTTTTAATATATATATTTTTCCTTTATATATATATTTTATATATATTATTTTTTAGTCAAATGTTTTAGTAATTTTTTTTGTAATATATATACTTTTTTGTCAATTTTTTTGTACATTTTTTTATATATATATATTTTTCCTTTATATATATATTTTATATATATTCTTTTTTTGGTCAAATTTTTTTGTAATTTTTTTATATATATATATTTTTCCTTTATATATACATTTTATAAATTTTTTGTTGTCCATTTTTTATTTTTTTATATATATATTTTTCCTTTATATATATATTTTATATATATTCTTTTTTTGGTCAAATTTTTGTAATTCTTTTTATATATATATATTTTTCCTTTATATATATATTTTATATATATTTTTGGGTCAAATTTTTTGTATTTAAAAAAATATATATATATATATTTCCTTTATATATATATATTATATATATTATTATTTTTGTCAAATTTTTCCTTTATATATATATTTTATATATATTATTTTTTTTGGTCACATTTTTTTGTACATTTTTTATATATATATATTTCCTTTATATATATATTTTATATATATTTTTTTTTTGTCAAATTTTTTAGTATTTAAATTTTTATATATATATTTTTCCTTTATATATATATTTTATATATATTTTTTTTTTTGTCAAGGTTTTTAGTATATTTTTTTAATATATATATATTTTTCTTTATATATACATTTTATATATTTTTTTGTTGTCAATTTTTTGTTTTTTATATATATATATTCTTTCCTTTATATATATTTTTGGGTCAAATTTTTTTGTCTTTTTTAAAAAATATATATATATTTCCTTTATATATATATATTATATATTATTATTTTTTGTCAAATTTTTCCTTTATATATATATTTTATATATATTATTTTTTTGTACATTTTTTTATATATATATATATTTCCTTTATATATATATATTTTATATATTTATTATTTTTTGTCAAATTTTTAGTACATTTTTTATATATATATTTTTCCTTTATATATATATTTTATTTATTTTTTTGTCACATTTTTTTTTTTTTTACATATATTTCCTTTATATATATATTTTATATATTTTTTGGGGTCAAATTTCTTCATTGTAAGTCATTCCAGATGTTTCTTCATCTATCTAAGCTGGAAAATCAGAACTTTAAAATTCATGATTTTTCACTTGGGAGGTAATGAGCTATACACTTATGTTTTTTGTGATTTTCCAAGAAATGTACTTTTCATGATAAATGTCTTCAAATGCATTTTATTCAACAAATTTCTTCATAGTAAATCATTCAGATGTTTCTTCATCTATCTAGCTGGAAAATCAGAAATTCATGATTTTTCACTTCGGAGGTAAGGCTATACACTTGTTTTTTGTGATTTTCCAACAAATGTATTTTTCATGATAAATGTCTTCAAATGCATTTTATTCAACATATTTCTCCATACGTGGTAATTGCATATGTTTCTACATCTATCTAAGCTGGATAATGACAACTTTAAAATTCATGATTTTTCACTTCGGAGGTAAGGCTATACACTTATGTTTTTTGTGATTTTCCAAGAAATGTACTTTTCATGATAAATGTCTTCAA
>JAINUG010001273.1:0-26330 GCA_029706075.1 Aldrovandia affinis
GTCCAGAAAGGAGTGAGTTGCTGTCACAGGAAGAGGAGGACAGACGGAAGGACAGAGACACACGGATGCAGAGAGAGGAGGAGGAGCTGAGAGCTCAACACCAGGCAGAGCAGGAGGAGAGGGAGAGGGGGATGAGAGAGGAGATGAGACTAGAGGAGAGCTTGATCAAGCCACTGGAGGAGAAGATAAAGGATCTGGAAGAACACCTGAAGAGAGAGATGGTTCAACAGAGGAGGAGGGAGCTGGAGGGAGAGCTGAGGAGAGCGAGAGAGCAGAGAGAGAGGCTGGAGAGAGAGGATGAGAGGATGAGGGTGGAGGAACAGAGAGAAAGGAGACAGAGAGAGGAGAGACAGAGAGGAGAGATAGAGGCCCTCAGACAGCACCACAGACAGGAGGGCAGAGAAGATGCTGGGAGGTGGCTGAATGGTGGTGCAGTAGTCCTGGGGGCAGCAATAGGAGCCATAGCAGGGGCTCTGAGAGGACCCTTAGGGGCAGCTGTAGGAACTGCCATAGGGGCAGTAGCAGGAGCTCAGCTGGGAGCTTTAATAGGAGGAAAGAGAGAAGGAGTAGAGAGCAGAGAGGAGAGGGGTAACAGCAAAGAATCCACACCTCCAGTCAGGAGAAGAAATAGTATGGACGCGTGGCATCCCAACTTTTAGTGTGATTGATGTTGTATTACAGATACTCTGTATCTCTGCTCTGTCTGTCAATTCAATAAATCTTTATTGTCCCCCAGGGCCAATTTGTTTGCAACAAGGTAAAAAAAAAAAACACAACACACAGTAAAGCAAAAGGTATAAAGACATAGAACAATAAACACGGGAAGGAATTACAAGAAATAGAGACATCATAACTGATCTGCCTATGTAGCAATCCTATCAATAAAACAATGCGTGCGTAAATAAATAAACAATATATGGTAGTATAGTAAGTAAGTACATCAACAGCAGCAGTGTTTATATATATTTATATATATATATAATTATAAATATATCTATGTGTGTGTACATGAATACGTACATTTTATTTCATCATTAATACACTGCCCGTCCCCAAAAAAAGTCACACATTAATATTTCGTTGGACCGCCTTTAGCTTTGATTACAGCACGCATTCGCCGTGGCATCATTTCGATAAGCTTCTGCAATGTTACAGCATTTATTTCCGTCCAGAGTTGCATAACTTTTTCGCCACGATCTTGTATTGATGATGGGAGAGTCGGACCGCTGCGCAAAGTCTTCTCCAGCACATCCCAAAGATTCTCAATGGGGTTAAGGTCTGGACTCTGTGGTGGCCAATCCATGTGTGAAAATGATGTCTCATGCTCCCTGAACCACTCTTTCACAATTTGAGCCCGATTAATTGTGGCATTGTCATCTTGGAATATGCCCGTGCCACCAGGGAAGAAAAAAATCCATTGATGGAAAAACCTGGTCATTCAGTATATTCAGGTAGTCAGCTGACCTCATTCTTTTGGCACATAATGTTGCTGAACCTAGACCTGACCAACTGCAGCAACCCCAGATCATAACACTGCCCCCACAGGCTTGTACGGTTGGCACTAGGCATGATGGGTGCATCACTTCATCCGCCTCTCTTCTTACCCTGATGCGCCCATCACTCTGGAACAGGGTAAATCTGGACTTATCAGACTACATGACCTTCTTCCATTGCTCCAGAATCCAATCTTTATGCTCCCTACCAAATTGAAGCCTTTTTTTCCGATTAGCCTCACTGACAAGTGGTTTTCTTAAGGCTACACAGCTGTTTAGTCCCAATCCCTTGAGTTCCCTTCGCATTGTGCATGTGGAAATACTCTTACTTTCGCTATTAAACATAGCCGTGAGTTCTACTGTTGATTTTTTACAAAATGATTTCACCAAACGTTTAAGTGATCGCCGATCACGATCATTCAAGATTTTTTTCTGACCACATTTCTTCCTCGAAGATGATGGTTCGCTACTATCCTTCCAGGTTTTAATAATGCGTTGGACAGTTCTTAACCCAATTTTAGTAGTTTCAGCAATCTCCTTAGTTGTTTTCTTTGCTTGATGCAGGCCAATAATTTGACCCTTCTGAAACAGATCAACATCTTTTCCAAGACCACAGGATATGTCTTCCGACATGGTTGTTTAAGAAATGAGAAGCTACTCACTACATCAGTTAGGGTTAAATAACTTGTTGCCAGCTAAAACATATTAATCACTGCAGTAATTATCCAATGGAAGGCTCTTACCTATTACCCAAATCCAGGTGGTGACTTTTTTTTGGGCCAGGCAGTGTATATCCTTGCGGATATAATGGCTGCTGTAAAAGCGGTGTTTGGTGACAAGCCGACATTGTAGGGAGGAGCCCTTTTGACCAACCCATCAGTGATTTAATATAAAGTCAGGAGGGGGGGCTTACTGGATGATCTCACAGCCAGACAGTGAGCCCAGGTGCTTTGTCTGGAAAGGGTAGGGACTGTTGTATTGAGATTGGTTTCCTGCGATGCGATTGGTTCTAGCAAGTTTTAGCCGTGGTTATGCCATATAGGCCAGTGGGTGAGTTGGCTTGAAAAACCGCCTCCAGTTGGAGCCCCACCCACGCCGAGATGGTGATTTGTCAAAAGTAAGTGACCATTGGTTTGTTAGCAAAGCGCATCCACACACTTTGGGGGACTCCCATGCCAGTGGGAGCCTGGTCAGTGCAGGCTCATTACTCATTATCTATCAGTCAGTCGGTCGTAGACATAGGGAGCACCAGACCATGTAGACTGCAATTATGACATCATCAATAGTGATCATGTCTGTGTGGGCTTTTCTTGGCAGGGTTATGAGCCCAGCATCGTGTACCCCAAGCGGCCCAACAAGCCTCTGTTCCAAAACCTGACGGCCCAGTGTGAGAAGATGGACATCCCGTTCCTGCCCGAGATGCCTGAGGTACCGCATGGGCTCTGACCCAGGATCAGTGATCACAATGTGTGTATGTGTCTGTGTGTGTGTGTGTGTGTGTGTGTGTGTGTGTGTGTGTGTGTGTGTGTGAGTGAGTGATTGTGTGTGTGCGTGCGTGAGTGAGCGGGTGTGTTCTTGTATGTGAGCGTCCGCTACAGAAAGTGACGTGGATAAGAGTGTGATTAGTTCCCAGATGTAGGGACTTGAGTCTTTAGCTCGGTGAGTTACATTTCTCTCTTGTCGCGTCGAAAGCCTCGGTTCGAAACTCGCTGCGGGCAGAACCAACTCCGTTACACATGTGCGTGCATGCGCGTGTGTGTGTGTGTGAGTGAGCGAGTGCGTGTGTGAGAGAGTGCGTGAGTGAGCGAGTGCGTGCGTGAGTGTGTAGAGATACTGCCTACAGCTCCCTCGTGGTTCCTCTCCTGCCAGGCCAAGGTGGTCGATGAGGCCTTTAACCTGGTGGTGGGCGCCATCTTCGGGTTCAGCTTCCAGGGCGCGGTGCGGGAGCCCTTCGGCACCATCCTGGCCACCCTGAAGAAGGCGACGGTGCCCATCACCAGCATGGACATCCCCTCAGGTGGGCGCGGGGACCGTGGAGAAGCCCTGTTCTGGGCCAGCCGACTCCAAAAGAGCCTCTCTGTGCAGCTGTGAATGATTACATGCCGTTCCTGGACTGTGACGGACATATTAATAGCAGTAGGTGGCAGTGTAGTGTAGTGTTGTGTAGTGCAGTGGTTAGGGAACTGGGCTTGTAGAGGTTGCGGGTCCCGGTGGGGCATTGGCTGAATTGCATCAGTAAATTATTCTAAGTGATAAATTATTCATAAATTGAATGTATGCTCTGGAAGTCATTCTGGACAATAAGGGTGCTGCTAAGCAATTAAATAATGTATTAATGAATGCAACAACAACCAAAAAGTTTAATATTTGAATATTTTTGTAGGATACGGAGCCTTCCATATTGAAGAGGGTGCGTGTGACATAGTTGTCTAATATGGTAGACTAATGATGTGACCGTTGACCTGTGTGTAGTTCTGTGATTGAGATGAACTCCATTTCCCTGCAGGCTGGGACGTGGAGAAGGGCAGCTCGGATGGGATCCAGCCCGACCCTCACCAGCCCGACCCTCCCTCACCGCCCCCAAGGAGTCGGCGGTGCACTTCCACGGCCGCTATCACTACCTGGGGGGCCGCTTCGTGCCCCCCGCCCTGGAGAGGAAGTACCAGCTCAACCTGCCTCCGCACCCCGGCACCGACTGTGTGTACCAGCTGCCCTGAGCCTGAGCCGGGCCCCGCCTACCATCTCCCATAGGCTGCTGCGCACAGCGGGGGAGGCGTTTGATTGGCCGCCTGTGATCGGGTTAATGTGCGCGACTGTGAGACCACTCCCACTCTTGGGCGGTTCTACTCATGGAGGGGGTGGGGCAGAGGGTAAAATGTACACATTTGTACTGGTAACAACCTTGGCTTTGGTGATTAAAGTCCACCCATGTGATGTGTGTGAGAAAAGCTGTAGTTTCAGTTGGTTTTGGCTGCTTGGGATTCTGTGGTTATCATCTCTGGTTCTGTGCAGGGCTCGCATCTTTGTGACATCACTCGTATCTGTCAATCACTTCCTGTTGCCTCGGTTACCTCTTCCGTAGTCTAACCTCAGCCTCTAAACGCCTTGCACTTGTCCCTCAGGTTTTACAGAACGTGCATATTTCACGACAGAAGAACTACAAACTAGGTTCTTCATTATCTTATGTGAAGCTTTCGGTCACAGACCCAACTTATCTTCATTCCTGCCCTAAACTCTCCCCACCTTGATTTCTCCATTTCTCTAGGTGACACCCTGGTGACATCATCACCCTGCGCGAAGAATCTCGGTGTGGTGATGGACAACAGGCTGTCCCTATCAATGAACATTGCAGCGGTAAGCCGGGCGTGCAGATTCTTCCTGTATAACATCAGGAGGATCCGTCCCTTCCTTACCACGTACTCTACCCAGCTCCTGGTCCAAGCAATGGTACTGTCCCGCTTGGACTACTGCAACTCGCTCCTGGCTGGCCTTCCCGCATCTGCCATCAGACCCCTGCAACTCATCCAGAACGCTGCGGCCCGTCTGATCTACAACCTTCCTCGACACTCCCATGTCACCCCCTGCTCACTACCCTCCACTGGCTGCCTGTTATAGCTCGCATCAAATTCAAGACATTGGTCCTAGCATACCAGGCAGTCAAGGGATCAGCCCCAACATACCTCACCAAGATCTTCAAACCCTACACACCTGCCAGACCTCTCCGTTCTGCTACCTCAGGACGCCTAGCACCTCCCCCCCTCCGCACCTGCGCTTCCCGGTCACGTCTCCTGTCGGTCCTGGCTCCACGATGGTGGAATGACCTTCCGGTGGAAGTCAGAACAGCTGAGACCCTGGCCACCTTCAGCGTCGACTGAAGACTCACCTCTTCAGGGTGCACCTCTCCCGTAGTCCGGTTTTTGTTAACTTAGGGACATAGTCGCTTAGTTTACACGTCTACTTGTTTATGTATTGTATTAGGCTTAGGCATTATTTCCTGCATTGAGTGCTTTACTGCTACCTCTGAATTGTGGCTACAGATTTACCTACAGGGTTCTAGTTTAACTATGTGGTTGCTCCTAGCACCCAGGAATTGTACTTCCCACTAGGGTGGCTTTCAGCTAAACTGTTCTTGACTACGGTTAACACTTTGTTGTACGTCGCTCTGGATAAGAGCGTCTGCCAAATGCCTATAATGTAATGTAATGTAATGTAGGTTCAGTCATGCCAAATCAATTGTCTGATGACATAAGGTCTTTTGAATTTAACGAAAATGGGTCAACATTTCTCCCATGGGGGAACATTCTGTCATAATCAAAACGGGAAAGGTCAGAAATACCCTTTTTTTGATTGATTTCATATTGAACGACCCACCTGGTATTGAATTGGTACTTTCTTTATGTGTTACCATCCATAAATGTCTCTAAGACTATCAACGCGTGTGTTGAAGTAGCACAAACATAACGCTTTACAGAAGAAAGTTCTCATTTGTGTTGAATCTAGTATTGCCCAAATCTGGACATAAAATATCTCACTGTCAATTTCTCAAAAATGTAGAAGATTTGGTATGGAAAGCTTGAGATTCTGTCTTTCACATAAACACGCCTCCTTCAGGCTAGCCGTCTCCCTGGTGATAGTCATATCCTAAAGAGTTAAGAGTTTCTTGGACCTCAAAATTAAAGATGTTTTACTTCAATAGCAATGTGTATTACATTTTCTTCCATGCGTTGTTCATATGTGAATGGCAAACATAGCTGCCTATCTTCAAAGGTAAGACTTGAATGGAAAAGGTAATAATAATAATAATAAATTGGATTGCACTTCTCATCTGCCGAGACAAATCTCGAAGCGCTTTACAGATGAAAGACTATGGCACAAATAAAAGCCTAAGGCTAGCCAGTAAAAAGGTTTTAAAATTACTAAACTAAAATGAAAGAAAATGGATAACGAAATAGACTAACAAAGCATAGAAAAAAAGAAATAAAAAAAGAGGATTAAAACAAGGGTGGGCCGCTAAAAAAGGCTCAAGGGAAGGTAGGTTTTTATAGGTGTGTTAAGAGCTCAAGATGAATCTGTTAAAGAAAGCAAAAATATCCTGTTCTGTGTGATGGAGGGTTAGTTCAAAAACGGTTTAAACGATATATATCTAAATTGGCATTTTGGTTTTGATGACGTTTCTGTGACCCGAAGCTTCACATAATTATACCTTTACATGCAATGGTTCCTTGTTTCCAGTAGATGGCAGTATGTATCTACTTTTTTCTTTGCATGAGTGTGACGTCATCAAAACATTTCACTTATGTATGGGTGTTGTTTAATCTGCCCACTAGAGGGAGCAATTGTCGACCTTTTGACTCCCATGTTGATTATGTAAATTAGTCTCCTCAGGGTCGAACTTAATGACTTTAATATGTATATAGCGGCTACTATTGATTATTATTCAGATTTGTTTTCCTTTTTCTTATCTCTGTCATGTTTTGTTTTTTGGGGGGTGGGAGGTCATCAGATTGTTTAACAAAAACAGTTATCAATAGTTCACAAAACTATGGTAGGGTTGTAGAGAGCTGTGGTACTATATTCACGGAAAATTCCCCGTCCCTGTAGGGGATGATCACATGACAACCGTATTGGATTTTGTTTTAATTATATGTATTTCATCAGAAATTGTTTTAATATATTAAATTGTATGATGTGTATTCAGGAAATTTGGTACATAGGTTTCTCAATCAGATTTTCTGCTTTAATCATTTAATTCATGGTGAATCAGAACAAAAAGTGAATATTTTTACAAATTCAAGGAATCAAGGAATAACAGTATTTTTAAGGTCACAATAAAAGTATTAAACACATTTGGCAAACGTATACAGTCATGAGAGAATCAGGAATTGCTGACATTTCCGAAGCTTAAAGACAACACGGTTTTCTGATTTTCTTGAATCGGATATGTGCACCTTTTGAACAGCTAAAACTACTTTACACAATATCTCAAAGAAAATGTCAGGAGTTGAAATTAGCTTTGATACAACTGCAAGTTTGTACCGACCTACACGTATGCTGAGATTAAAATGCATCGAAGGATTACAAAAATACAACTAATGCGAAGAGAACTAAGAAAACATTTTCATAAGTCTTGGTCTGTTTGCATAGTAGCCGAAGCATTCAGAATTGTATTGTTTTTCTTCATAAAGGTTTATTTCAGTTGTTGCAATACTGCAGCGATGGACCTTTTGTGCACAAGCTGCAGAAACTACAAGCGCTGGCTCCATACATTCGTCTACATGGGCCGTGCACCCAGAGAAGACAGCTGGAGAGGGGTTAAGCTAACTTAAGGTGTCAACAACGTATTTCCTGCTGCAGTCAGAAGAAAGAAAGGTATAGCGAGCACTCAATGGTTAACCGCATGTCTTCACTGTCCCCCCCTCCTGCCTCAATGCAAAACGATGTTTGTCCGTCTTCCTAAACTGGCTTCTTCCAGAGTGGCGTATTGCACTTCCTGCAATAATAAAGAGAAAAACAACTTCCTGTTAGAACGTGCTGGTGAATGACAAGTCAGGGGAGAGAGAGAGAGAGAGAGAGAGAGAGAGAGAGAGAGCGAGAGAGAGAGAGAGAGAGAGAGAGAGAGAGAGAGAGAGAGAGAGAGAGAGAGAGAGAGAGAGAGAGAGAGAGAGAGAGAGAGAGAGAGAGAGAGAGAGAGAGAGAGAGAGAGAGAGAGAGAGAGAGAGAGAGAGAGAGAGAGAGAGAGAGAGAGAGAGAGAGAGAGAGAGAGAGAGAGTGGGAGAGAGAGAGAGAGAGAGAGAGAGAAAGAGAGAGAGAGAGAGAGAGTGAGAGAGAGAGAGAGAGAGAGAGAGAGAGAGTGGGAGAGAGAGAGAGAGAGAGAGAGAGAGAGAGAGAAAGAGAGAGAGAGAGAGAGAGAGAGAGAGAGAGAGAGAGAGAGAGAGAGAGAGAGAGAGTGGGAGAGAGAGAGAGAGAGAGAGAGAGTGGGAGAGAGAGAGAGAGAGAGAGAGAGAGAGAGAGAGAGAGAGAAAGAAAGAAAGAGAAAGAGAGAGAGTGGGAGAGAGAGAGAGAGAGAGAGAGAGAGAGAGAGAGAGAGAGAGAGAGAGAGAGAGAGAGAGAGAGAGAGAGAGAGAGAAAGAGAGAGAGAGAGAGAGAGAGCGAGCTCCCCCCCCTCCTAAGGAGTCATTTTTTGGTGCTGTAGTCAGGGCTACTTTGAGCGATAGAGCTACTGTGGGTTGCGATCTTCCGCAAGAGTCTCAAAACCCAACTTTTCAGACTCCACTACCACTGAACTCTGTACATCTAGCTAATTGTTATCACCATTGCCTACTTGCTCAACACTATATACCCCTGCTTACTCCATTTAATAATAAAAGAAAAGAATAAAAAATGACTAACCTTTCCTTCCCAGTGTTACAGGTATGGTACGCAGCTGCCTGCAATGATGTCTATCACTGTATTACTGCACTGATCTCTTGCGCGAACTATTATTGTTCCTACCATGTATTTATACACATCTTGTAAGGGATAAGAGCATCTGCTAAATGCTTAAAATGTAAATGTAAATGTAATGTGCATGCCCTTTGAAGCACATTAGCTTACATTACATCAAAGGTACACACTTCTCCAGCGGCTGATGGACTATTGAATTAACATGCAGACCAGTGGGCTGTCCAATTGGTCAGCACACTGATATCGCAAAATTTGATGGTAAGTGAAAATTTGACAGGAACTTGATCAGACTTGTGACTTTTCAGAACTTTGTTGCCCCCAATCTAGCAGGTGCAGGCCCTACGGCCTTGTGGGACATGCTGTTTCAGCTCGAGACCACGCCAGTAAGCTTTCACAGGAAAAGAAG
The DNA here is from genome assembly GCA_029706075.1 of Aldrovandia affinis. Classification (NCBI taxonomy): domain Eukaryota; kingdom Metazoa; phylum Chordata; class Actinopteri; order Notacanthiformes; family Halosauridae; genus Aldrovandia; species Aldrovandia affinis. Next base: position 9,343 of record JAINUG010001273.1, read on the forward strand.
AATGATACCGATGAAAGGCGTAGTGCATACGTACCGTATACAGCTCGTTGTCCACCGTTTGTGACTCACTCCCCTGGCTCCCTGTGGATTTTTACAGCAGTTCAGCATGTTTCTTCCACAAAGGGGAGCAGTTAAATCACATGAATGTTAGTCTTGTTGCTGCAGCCTTTAAAAATTGGAGTGCCACCATAACGTGTCTAAAAATATTTGCCTTTCTTTTTTTACATTTTATATCAGATTTTTCACCGCTTTTTTGGCACCCAATTGTACCCTCTATTTCTTCAGTGACCCCTTCCCCCATGACCCCGCCGCCCACAACCACGGGACCAGCAGTGACCCGCTTCCTTAGAGACGGAACTCACCTATTTGTTTTCCCTTTAGTTATGCTATGGCTAAATGGTTCTGATCTAGACTCAATTCCCCGGGCTCTTTTCCACGTCAGGCACGCTTATATATAGGCTGCATGTCCGACTCCAGCTCAGCTCCGTTCAGTTCTCCCCTCTCCAAGACTAGCACATTCCAATGAGGCAGCCATGTTTTTTATGCAACTAGATACCGTAGGCCTGTAGCCCAAGTTCAGTCCTGGAGATCTACTGGGCATGCAGGCTTTTGTTTCAGCCCTTCACTTAACACACCTGAGTTCATGAATTCCTTCACTAACACACCTGAGTTCATAAATCCCTTCACTAACACAGCTGAATTCATGAATCCCTTCACTAACACACCTGAGTTCATAAATCCCTTCACTAACACAGCTGAATTCATGAATCCCTTCACTAACACAGCTGAATTCATGAATCCCTTCACTAACACAGCTGAATTCATGAATCCCTTCACTAACACAGCTGAGTTCATAAATCCCTTCACTAACACAGCTGAATTAATGAATCCCTTCACTAACACACCAGAGTTCAGGAGTTCTTTAATCATCAATGACTATACGAATCAGGTGTGTTAGTGCTGGGCTGGAACAAAAGCCTGCACACCCAGTGACTCTCCATGGCCGAACCTGAGCTCTCCTGCCACAGGCAATCGCAGGCTGCTAGTCCAGAGTTTCAGAACATTGTGCAATGTACGTCATGCACTCTTGGAAGCGGTGATCACCTGCATTATACTTTTATGGAGGTAAACGGAACTAACGCGCTTACCAGAATGTTGTGGCCTGTGCCCTGTGCCCGTAGCTCTTCTTGGCTCCCTGAAATGAAGGATAGAATGTACCGGGTATTACACGTTGGTCCTCAAGCTCTCTGCCCTTCAGGCCCGGTCTGCATTGTTAGTTTACTCGTTCCAAACAGAAATATACATGAAGAAAGTGATACAAACCGTGCATTTCCATTATTTCCCACATGACGCCCTGAAAAAATGAACAGGAAAGTGCAATGTTAAAATAACGACATGCAAATGCAATGAACACAATTGGGAATTTGTGCATTATAAATATTTCATATTTGAGTAAGAACACATATTAAGCATAATATACACCACAAAATATCAGGTGGATACAAATTCAGTGGCATAACCCTTGAATTGATGCCCATAGCGTACATGTTAAAAGCCGCCGAAAATTTCCAATGCAAAAAATATCATTTACAGCAATATCATGTCTTGGGGCGTGACGAGTCAACATACACCATCACCCATCACATTTGACCATACAGCATAACTAAAACAGCTAATGCACTAGAACTGTAAAATGCTAATATTTGTGGTTACCGCGAAGCAAGCACACAGCAATGGAGATCATAACGGTGATGATGAGGGCCGCTCCAGCGATGGCTCCATAGAGCAGCACAGCGCACACGTCACAGCTCTCTGGAAGATGGGCAAATAAACATCATAACAGTATAATTATCCTATGCTGAAGGTCTGTTGTTCCCAAACTTGGCACTGGAGGCCCTCCCTTGAGTAGGTTATTGACAACATGCGTTCTACCGTAATTCTTCCTTAAACTAGCAGATTCCCCATTTCGTTGCCATTTACTCGGTCATTGAAATCTTCATTTTCCACAAATGCTTTAGTTTAATTTACCAGGGAAGTCATTTATCAAGTGTGCGTACGCACAGATTTGATACTAAGTCGTCCGTGGGGACATTATAGGCTACGCATTCGAGATGTAGTCATTTATACGGTTGTTTGAGATTGTGTGTAAATTTACACACACCTATGACTGCTTACGCACAATGCCAAGCGGCAGAATAAGGGAACGGCTTTTCAGACGCAACGGAGAATACATCAACTGACAGGTGTATAAACATGTAACAATATAGGAACTAACATATCATTTTACAATAGCCTGACTTCAAATACATTTTAATTAACCATCATTAGATTTATCAAAATAAGTAGGCTACGTCTAAGATTGTCAAAAGTATAAAGCCCATTTCAGAACGATAGAACAAAATGTAACATGACAGATCTTTCGGAAGACCTCGCCAATCGTGGGGTCCGAAGAGAACGCGTTTTCAGAGACAAGTGAGGCATTTTTGCAGAGAGTAGCCTAATGGCGATTCGCAAAGCCCATTTTGCAGGATTTGTGCAGTGACTAATCTCCCAGGTTGCAAAGGAAAACGAATCAAGACCGTGCTATTGCAGTGCACATCGCAAATGTTGTCCACACTCGGGTTTTTGGAAACTGGCACTTTTCCGCGGGAGCTTGGCGACCGGTCAGGCATTTCGCAGCCCTCTCAGCCGCATGAAGACCGCAGCTCACGGTCACCCCGGGACAGCGCAGCGGGCCCAATAATTCCGGCAGTCCGTGGGTCCAATGCTGGAGTTCGGTTCGCTTGACCTCCTCCGCCGCTTGCGGTTCGCTCTTTTCTCTTTTCTGACATTTTTTAAATGTCAGGTACTGACGCGCTTTCTGAGGAAGCAGCATTAACTGCTCGGGTCATTTGTGCTCGTGCTGCAGCTGTGCATCTACCCGGGAACTAAAGACAACCTTTGGCAGGATTCCACCTCTGGCACTGTTAGTGTAGTGGGTGTGCTCTGGTACGTGAGCGTCAGCCACAGAAAGTGACGTGGATAAGAGTGTGATTAGTTCCCGGAGTTAGGGGACTTGAGTCTTGTCGAGATCTGTGGGTTAGAAACTTGCTGCAGGCAGAACCAACTCCGTTACATTTGCTCAATTTCAGTATCGGAAAAGTTTGGTTTCTTTGCTCTTTTTGCCATTGTTTTGTTTGTTCATTGTCATTTTGCGAGAGCCTTTTAAATGGATGATTTAAATGGATTTAAATGGATCATCCCGTAGGCGGCACGGTGGTGCAGTGGATAGCGCTGTCGCCTCACAACAAGAAGGTCTCGGGTTCGAATCCAGGCCGGGGGCCTTTCTGTGCGGAGTTTGCATGTTCTCCCCGTGTCCACGTGGGTTTCCTCCGGGTACTCCGGTTTCCTCCCACAGTCCAAAGACATGCACGTTAGGCTAATTGGAGAGTCTAAATTGCCTGTAGGTATGAGTGTGTGAGTGAATGGTGTGTGTGCCCTGCGATGGACTGGCGACCTGTCCAGGGTGTATTCCTGCCTCTCGCCCGGAACACATGCTGGGATGGGCTCCAGCCCCCCCCTCCGTGACCCTGACCAGGAATAAGCGGCTGAGATAATGGATGGATGGATGGATCATCCCTCCGGGCGCCTGGCAGCCGCTCCTCACGGTCCCGTCTCTTCTCTTCCTGACCTTCCGCAATGAGTCAGGACCGCGGAATCACTTGCGATCTTCTGCAAGAGACTCAAAACCCACCTTCACTACCACTGAATTCTGTACATCTAGCTAATTGTCATCACCACTGCCTACTTGCTCAACACTGTATCCCTGCTTACTCCTCATTTATTTTAAAAAATTACTAACCTTTTCCTTCCCAGTGTTACAGATATGGTATGCAGCTGCCTACAACGATGTCTATCGCTGTATTACTGCACTGATCTCTTGCGCGAACTATGATTGTTCCTACCATGTATTTATGCACATCTTGTAAGTCGCTCTGGCTAAGAGCGTCTGACAAATGCTTAAAATGTGAATGTAAAAATGTAATGATTTCACCATATACGCGTTTCTAAATGTAAATTCGAACCCCCCCTGGGCTTTGAATATGGGACATTTACTCTGCATGACATGCATAGCTATGTCTGACATAATGTGGAAGGTAAATCATCCTTCAGTAGACATTACAAGTGTCGACAGTAAGAACAGCTCGTTACAACTCAGAGGTTGCAGGTGTGGTTGGAATGAAAACCAGCGTACGCAGTGAGTCGTGGTTATTGTGTGGCTCCGTAGGTAGAGCATGGCGTTGGCAACGCTTAGTTTGTTCTCAGAGAGGGGTGCAAGTAAAAGCATTTATACAAGTTATTCTATCCACGTGAGCCCCTGAAACAAATAAGTTAAGTTAACAAAGAGTAATTAATTTCTCACTAAAAAAACTAGTAAATAAGCTTAATTGAGAGCCATGCGCTGAATTTCTTCAACACTAGCTCAAACCTGTCATCAGCCACACATTTTATCTGGTGTTGTTTGTTTTCTCACATTATTGTTATTTTTTATAGCCTACTCGATCAAATTTTTCACCAAGTGCAGCTTTAAAAAAGAAACATTACTTTCTTATATTATTTATACAAAATGTAGTCTAATAAACAGTTAGATTTAATCTGAGTGCAAAGGTACAGTAATTAAGAGAAGGAGACACTACGGGTCTATAAAACTACAGCTCTGGATAAGAGCGTATGCTAAATGCTTAAAGTGTAAATGTAAATGTACAGCCTTTAAAAAAAAATCGATTGAAATTTCCTGGTCTGTAACGAAGCCAAAAAAAACTTTTTATGACTACATTCGTTTTAAAGTGCCCCAGGGTGCGTATAATTTTGTGTAATGTATTATACACGCAGGGTTGGGAGGGTTACTTTGTAAATGTAATTAGTGCCTGAATACTGATTACACGGCTCTGAAAGTAATCAGATACGAATACATGTCTCAAAAAAGTAACGTATTCAGATTACTTTTAGAATACTTTTGGAATACTTACTTTTTCCATCACAGATGGGTATGTTTGGGGTACAGGAGACATTTGGAAGCTGTTATATAGCCAAAGGTGGTGCTACTTAGTACTAAAAGGGTGCTCAAACTTTTGCACAGGCCATGTTCACTTTTTTATTTTATCAGTCATACATTTAAATAGTTATTATGCATTACACTTTGAAAAAGGATGTCATGTTCAACTTTCCACTGTGTAGAGGTCAGGTCAGCTTCTGTTCATTTAATAATAAATACTAATACATTTGAGATGTCAATTTAGCTAAATATATGCAACATTGTATCTGCATTTTTTGTTTTAGTCATCATCATTAACATGTTATGGAATTAGAATGGACAGATTAAAAATTAATCATAATAAAAAGCAATGGGAAACTGAAAGGCAAGTTCTTTTACTGTTTTAATGGCTCATCATGAGCATAACTCAAACACAACATCTGAAACAATGTAATAACTTTTGAAACTTTTTTGGCACTAGAATAACAGCGACTTGTGAGGGATATGTGAGGGATATGGCTTAGATAAGTGCCAGTGTTGGCCGGCTGTGTAGCGGCGAATGCTCGGCAGTGCATAACGTACCGTATTTTTTGCACTATAAGGCGCACTTAAAAGCCTTTAATTTTCTCAAAAAACGACAGTGCGCCTTATAATCCGAAGCGCCTTATATATGGATTAATTCTGGTTTTGCTTACTGACCTCTAAGCGATTTTGTGTGGTACAAGGCGCTCACGGCGCTAAGTCAAAATGTTTTCGTACGACTTTGGTAAACTACAAAGCCGCACCGCTTGCAGCATTACGGCTACCGTAGCCAGGAGCGTTGCGGAGTAATACATACTGTGCTTCACCATAATATTACAGTGTAAGCAACTCGTAACCCGTGTTTTTCCCACCTTCTACCCGTGAAAGTGACTTGGAACGGTAGTCAAACCCGTAACTTCCCACCCGTGAACTCGTACCAGATCGATGTACTCCCAATTCCACGACTTTTACGTCACACAGCCTCAAAACAAAGATGGCAGCCACCGTGACTGAGGTTCTTGTGAATGGTAAGAAATCGACAAAAGATAACTTTAGGGCAACGTTAAGTAAATTTGCACGTTGTAATCAAAATTACATACACACGATTATGTACTGCAATCTGATGTGTATGAAATGATGCTCGAATATGTTGACGATAAGAAATAGCTAGTGCTAGCTAGCTAGATATCATTAGCTACTACGGTAAACCTGAACATGACCTAGCCCCCGAAGGGGCTAAACATGACTGTGCAAACGTGAAATATTGATCATGTCAATAAATAAAATTATGTAATGTACAATTTATTACCATAGCGAAATTAGGTGTAACGTTACAATGTTTAGCTAGCCAGCTCTGACAGTGTGCCAAATCTCATGTTGTTTTTATCATTAAAAAAAAGCACAATCCATGCTCATTATCTGCTGTCGGCTTCCATTCAATCACAGTGTATCTGGTTAAAGTTAAATCTGCTAGTGTTAACGCACTATTGGCAGCAGCTAGCTAGTTTTCAGTGCAGGAATACAACAATAGTCTACAAAATACGTTTTCCAAACATACAAATAACGTGAAATAAAATGTATTTAGTTCTTTGTTACCTTATGCGCATCTCTCCTCCTCCGTTTCGCAAAAATGAGCAATCTGCCGGCACCTTTGACTGTAGAATTGATTATAGATAATCAAAAAGGCCGCACGGTCCGCCATTTTGTTGTTTACGTTTCTATGGCTAATGGCCAGAAACTTCCACCCATGGTCATTTTCAAGAGGAAGACTTTGCCAAAAGAAACGTTTCCAGCCGGCGTCATCATCAAAGCTAACCCAAAGGGCTGGATGGACGAGGAAAAGATGAGTGAGTGGGTGAGAGAAATTTACGTCAGGAGACCGGATGGCTTTTTTTCACAAATCTCCGTCCCTATTGATCTGCGACTCCATGCGCGCCCATCTCACCGATGCTGTCAAAAACCAAGTGAAGCAAACTAATTCGGAGTTTGCCATCATTCCGGGTGGATTAACGAAAGAACTCCAGCCGCTAGATATTGGTGTCAACAGGGCGTTCAAAGTTAAACTGCGAGCTGCGTGGGAGCAGTGGATGACAGAAGGCGAACACACATTCACCAAGACAGGGAGACAGCGCCGGGCGACTTACGCCACTATATGCCAATGGATCGTGGATGCCTGGGCTAAGGTATCAGTCTCAACTGTGGTCTGAGCTTTCACAAAGGCCGGAATCATCACTGAACTGCCAGCTAACAGCAACGACACTGACTCGGATAATGACGAGAGGGATTCGGGCATGTTGGATGCCGTAATCGCCCAAATGTTAAACTCGGACACTGAAGATGAAGAATTTGAAGGATTTGTGGACGAGGAATAAACTGAAAAAGTGAGTGTATTGTGTTGTATTTTACGTGTTATAACTGAACAATTTTGAGAGCTTTTTGTGAATACGCTAACGTTTGATTTAGCGGTATCAGACTGTGTTTTTTACGTGTTACAACTGAACAAGGTTGGTAGTTATTGTGAATACGCTCATTAACGTTTGAATAATGTTGAGAGTTATTGTGAACGCGTTTAATAAAGTTTGACTGACTGATTTATCTGACTGTTTTTTTCCCCGCTTAATGCGCCTTATAGTCCGGTGCGCTTTATATATGAAAAAAGATAGAAAATAGACCATTCATTGACAGTGCGCCTTATAATCCGGTGCGCCCTATAGTGCAAAAAATACGGTAATTGATGTATAGTAGGGTACAAGTGGCTACCAAATAGGGAGAAAACTGGGAAAAAGAAAAAGAATCAAAGAAAAAATAAAATAAAATAAAAAATAAAATGTCATCGTTTCAACAATAAAGAAAGCAGTATAAAATTAGCAGAGCAGTTATTGCGATGCCTCAAACCGTAGGCTAAGGCCAGGTAACAGCAAATTACTGCAGAACTGTGTTCATTAAGCTGAAGGTTAGCTAACGTTGACTTACTCCAAGTGCTTTTTAAGATTCTAAGTCGAGTCCTTTGATGCCGACCAGGGCTGGACTGGGACAAAAAATAGGCCCTGCCATTTGGCTCAGACCGGCCCATCACAATCGGTCGGACACCGCCCATCACTACGACATCCTTGCAGTCTGTTCAATATGCATATGATGCATATCTACCATTCATCAAATCATCAGTGTCATGGACAGATCAAGTATACCAATGCAAGTGTGGACCAGTGTACTCACTCACTGTTGACTTATTCCAAGGTGATGAGACGTGGCTGCTGAGCAAACAATACCCATACTCATACTGTTAAGTAATTGTTAAAGAAAAAGTTCGACGGCAAAAAAGCATGTGATTGGGCGGCCCAGTGTCAGTATAGAAAATGAACCAATGGGCCGCTGTCCATTTTTTGTTGGCCGTTAGATGACAAAAAATATATATATATATTAATATTTTTTTAATTAAAAATAATAATTATACGGCCCTACCGGCCCAAAACTAGACCGGCCCACCGAATCGGCCCCGGTAGACTATATAGCCAGTCCGGCCCTGATGCCGACAGCATCTTTATTCCTGGAAGACACAAGGTACACTGGACCGACAGATTTTTCCCATGGTCTTCTTGGTCTTGTTTAAACTGGAAATGGTGTCGATAACGCCACGAACTGAAAGCTGACTTTTCTTGTCGCTGTCAATGTTTCTCTGATTGTGGGCGCGCGCTATTTTTTTTTTAAACGCATTTTTGTTAACGCATTTTTTTTGGTTCTGTGCAGCGGCGGTAGTTTTCGTGAGCTGTGTGATGATAATCATGTAGGCGTGAGAATTTCATGCTGTAGCTACATATAAACAATATAATATAAAGAATCAACATCAGTGACCTTCGTGTGTAAAGGTTGTAAGGTGTACCTTGTCTTTGCACGCTTTTGGAAGCATTCCTCCCATCGAACTCCACAACACAGGTACACAGGGCTCCTCTCTCCCACACCTCCGCAGGAACCAGGACCTGGTTTTGGGTAGACTCTATGACCGCATCACCGTCTTTAGTCCAAATGGATCCGGCGAACCCGCTTTTCTCTTCCCCGCCTACCACCCAGAATACACGGGCTTGCTGCGGGACTACACCGGACACCAAACACGTGAGGGGGACGATTGGCCGGTGGATTTTGTCCGACGACCAGAGGATTTCGATTGGCGGGAATGCGGTGCTTTTTTCTGTAGCGACAAGTGAAAACATCAAAGTAGAGTGGTTATAGTACTAACGTCCGGCTGGAATAACAGTTACTGAGCACGTGATTAAAAATCACATAAAGGGCGAAATTAGATGACCAATAAAAACAACAACCACAACATGCAAATAGATATCGATAAATATTTAGCAATAAATTGTCGATAAGCAAATCGATTGTAGTCAATCACCATTGGGCTGTTTGGAAAGGCGCGCTTATGTCTACCCAATGAGATTTAGAAAATCTAATGTTAATTAGTTAATAGGCTACGTTAATCTAAAAAAGTTAAAGATAAAACATACCAATAAATCACTATTTTCCACTTCCTAAGGCGAATTAATATATTATTCAGTATTGTTTTCATGGGTATTCCACATAGTCACCTTTTCTCACTATTACCGTTGACCCGTTCCCGATGTAGATCAATTTGCTGTGTATCGCTGAGCAGTAGTAAGTCCCGGAGTCGTCGACTGTTGCGTTCTGGATATTAATAGAACACACTTTTTGTAGGGTCGCGTGTTCAGTACTGATGAACTTACAGGTGCTCATTTTCCTGGTTCTGGGGTTTATTCTCGTCCAAAGAACAGTGTAGCAGTGTGTACTTATTTCATTGACATCGCAGTATAAACGGACAGTACCGCCAGCCTCCACCTCCACCAACTCTGGAAACTGGGATACAGGTGTTAGCTGGGCTGTGAACGAATGGAAAACGTGTTATATGCGTTTGATTACAGCAGTTTTCAAACCCTTATTAGTGTGGCGGTCTTGTCTGGTTCTGCCGGCAGCGAGTTTCGAATTGAGGATCTCTGACGCGACAAGAGAGCGATTAAGCTCGCCGAGCTAAAGACTCAAGTCCCCAACTCCGGGAACTAATCGGACTCTTATCCACGTCACTCTGCAACGGGCGCTCACGTACCAGAGCCTATCTGCTTCATTAGGATAGGTGTCGTGCATCTCGCCATTTGGAGGCAATCGTAGTCCAAATTGTTTAACAGGGCTAGAATATGCCTATATCTTTTTTTGTCATCTTTTAAAAAATACGCGTGCATGTTTTCAAATCTTCAAAACAGTGTAAAGTTACAGCAGCGGGACAACATCGTTAACTCCTTGAATATGCTCTACAAATGATTGCCAATAGCCTGTATTAAGAATATTAATATATTACACTCTTGTTGATCAAGGAACTTATTTTTCTGAAAATGTTTCATAATAAAACATTTTTTAAACAGCATGTAGGCCTATTTAAAATGCGTCACGGAAAATTAACATTTTGTCAAATTCGTAAAGCAAAATGAATGATGTAATTAGCACATAAAACATGCACATAATATATGGAGGCTATAATTAGTATAAACATATAATGCATTATACTGTATTTCAGATTTAAATCCATTTAAAATACGAATCATGTAGCCTATAATAAATAACACATTGAAAAGTAAGAAACTTCAGTAGTTTTTCATGTAGATGCTGACCACAAAGAGTAAAAAAAATCCCCTTTCAAGAAATGGTTCCACGAGGGCCTAAATGCATCTATATCTTCTTTTCGTTTACAAAGCGATCTAAGCGATCCACATATCAAATACCTATTCATAAACGTATAGGCTACATTTCGCATATGAATAATATTTCATAGAAAGATTTCAAATTTTACACACACACAACACACACACACATATATATATATATATATAATTATTGTATATTTTTTCAACTGACCTTTCAAAGAATAAAAGCAAAACAGTAGTAGTATCCTGGCGTGCATATTGAGAGTCTCTCTGAATTTGACCCTCCCCAAACCCACCCCATAAAAACGTCTAGTCGAAAATAAAGGTCGCCTATGCCAATATAGGCTAGTGACGAGTTTTGCCAGACCACAACGCCGGCTCTGTGAGGCTATACAGGAAATGGTGAGCTGCAATCTGCGTAAACACGCGTGAAGGCTACATGTATCACGCTTTTAAATAGGTTATTGGGTAATGTATCCACGCCTGTGGTGATGTGGAAAATTGAATGCAAACTTCCAACGTGCAGGCCATTATTCCGAGGAAGAACGGGGGACAGTGAGCATCAGCGCCCGATTTCATTCACGTTGGATAACAAACCTGGCCTTTCGTCTTCCCCGTCTGTGGTAGCCTACGTATTCTGTCGTTTCGCGTCCTTTATAAATAAAACTGAGTGGAATTTCTGTGATATAAAAAAAAATTCGCAAATAGTGATTCATCATCATCATCAGTCAAGGCAATATCTGTAGCCCTAAACTATGGTAATTACCGTAATGGTAATATATATAATATTTATTTATTTATGTATCTAGGAACATGTATGAAAATGGTTATTATTATTTATTTATTCTTTATTATTATTAATATTATTATTAAGAAGCCTATTGTCATCGCCAGCAGCTTGGTGTCGCCATAATTATAAGCCTTGTATAATGTTTAAGCGTTTCGTGCCATGTTTAATTCATGTAGGTACAATAGTACAGACCTATTGAATGTGCTATTTTGACGGACTCTACCGAAAAAACACTTTTGAACATCAACTAAAACCGAATCTTCGGTTGATAGGGTAGACTAAAATACATAAACATGTCGACTAAAAGACAGAGGCAATTTTTTTTCAAAGATTTTTTCCCATCCTTTTGATCTCTGCGCACTGAATGACGTTCTACTAATGGACGTAAGTGTTTCTATGGCACCAGGCTGCAAAGGGCTCTGTGAGTGTTGGAAATTAACTGCCCACTTTTAAAATCAAGAAGTATGATTTTGGCGAAAGAAATCTGTCTGCAAAAAAATACACTGCAACCCGTGGGCTACTTAGTGCGTTAAAATGACCCCTTCTGAAAATCAAGATGTTTCTTTAGGTTTCTGTCTATAGCTAGTTTAATTTGATTAAACTGTTGTTTTTCTCGCTGCCTGGCATTTCGAAGTTGTCGTGGAATAACGAGATTGCGCTCAGAGCTCACTGTTACTGTGCCGTTATTGCAATACATTTGCTTTTACCTCAAGACCAAACATCGTTTTGGATAGAACAATGCAGAAAATGAAGCAAGTGCTTCCAGCAGCTAACTCTTAAACATGGGCCTTACGTAATACTTTTTCAATTAGATAACTTCAAAATGTCACTACACTCTTTACACTCTTGTTGATCAAGGAACTTATTTTTCTGAAAATGTTTCATAATAAAACATTTTTTAAACAGCATGTAGGCCTATTTAAAATGCGTCACGGAAAATTAACATTTTGTCAAATTCGTAAAGCAAAATGAATGATGTAATTAGCACATAAAACATGCACATAATATATAGAGGCTATAATTAGTATAAACATATAATGCATTATACTGTATTTCAGATTTAAATCCATTTAAAATACGAATCATGTAGCCTATAATAAATAACACATTGAAAAGTAAGAAACTTCAGTAGTTTTTCATGTAGATGCTGACCACAAAGAGTTAAAAAAATCCCCTTTCAAGAAATGGTTCCACGAGGGCCTAAATGCATCTATATCTTCTTTTCGTTTACAAAGCGATCTAAGCGATCCACATATCAAATACCTATTCATAAACGTATAGGCTACATTTCGCATATGAATAATATTTCATAGAAAGATTTCAAATTTTACACACACACAACACACACACACACATATATATATATATAATTCTTGTATATTTTTTCAACTGACCTTTCAAAGAATAAAAGCAAAACAGTAGTAGTATCCTGGCGTGCATATTGAGTCTCTCTGAATTTGACCCTCCCCAAACCCACCCCATAAAAACGTCTAGTCGAAAATAAAGGTCGCCTATGCCAATATAGGCTAGTGACGAGTTTTGCCAGACCACAACGCCGGCTCTGTGAGGCTATACAGGAAATGGTGAGCTGCAATCTGCGTAAACACGCGTGAAGGCTACATGTAGCCTATCACGCTTTTAAATAGGCTATTGGGTAATGTATCCACGCCTGTGGTGATGTGGAAAATTGAATGCAAACTTCCAACGTGCAGGCCATTATTCCGAGGAAGAACGGGGACAGTGAGCATCAGCGCCCGATTTCATTCACGTTGGATAACAAACCTGGCCTTTCGTCTTCCCCGTCTGTGGTAGCCTACGTATTCTGTCGTTTCGCGTCCTTTATAAATAAAACTGAGTGGAATTTCTGTGATATAAAAAAAATGTCGCAAATAGTGATTCATCATCATCATCAGTCAAGGCAATATCTGTAGCCCTAAACTATGGTAATTACCGTAATGGTAATATATATAATATTTATTTATTTATGTATCTAGGAACATGTATGAAAATGGTTATTATTATTTATTTATTCTTTATTATTATTAATATTATTATTAAGAAGCCTATTGTCATCGCCAGCAGCTTGGTGTCGCCATAATTATAAGCCTTGTATAATGTTTAAGCGTTTCGTGCCATGTTTAATTCATGTAGGTACAATAGTACAGACCTATTGAATGTGCTATTTTGACGGACTCTACCGAAAAAACACTTTTGAACATCAACTAAAACCGAATCTTCGGTTGATAGGGTAGACCAAAATACATAAACATGTCGACTAAAAGACAGAGGCATTTTTTTTTTAAAGATTTTTTCCCATCCTTTTGATCTCTGCGCACTGAATGACGTTCTACTAATGGACGTAAGTGTTTCTATGGCACCAGGCTGCAAAGGGCTCTGTGAGTGTTGGAAATTAACTGCCCACTTTTAAAATCAAGAAGTATGATTTTGGCGAAAGAAATCTGTCTGCAAAAAAATACACTGCAACCCGTGGGCTACTTAGTGCGTTAAAATGACCACTTCTGAAAATCAAGATGTTTCTTTAGGCTTCTGTCTATAGCTAGTTTAATTTGATTAAACTGTTGTTTTTCTCGCTGCCTGGCATTTCGAAGTTGTCGTGGAATAACGAGATTGCGCTCAGAGCTCACTGTTACTGTGCCGTTATTGCAATACATTTGCCTTTACCTCAAGACCAAACATCGTTTTGGATAGAACAATGCAGAAAATGAAGCAAGTGCTTCCAGCAGCTAACTCTTAAACATGGGCCTTACGTAATACTTTTTCAATTAGATAACTTCAAAATGTCTTACAAGCATGTGGAGGCCAGTTGGAAAAGAGACGGTTATTCGGTGGCTGACCTCATCTTCATAAGCCAACCATTGCCCTTTGTTAGACCACAGTTACTGATGAAGGTGCAGTCAGAGAATCGCACCTTAGCACGAGCAAAGTCAGTTGAACAGAGACCGACCTTCACCGCAAAGGGCGTGAGCGGTGGCGTAAATTCCGTGGGCGTCAATGGCTTCAGCCCTACGCACCCTACAGCTTTTTACTTTGTGGTTACAAAGACAGCTTACAGGAATTTGCCGATGTGCAAATCCACCATACTGAAATATGTCGCATGACATTTAGGGTAGATGTCACAAATGCATCGGAAATCACTGAGACCATATTTTCCACGCCAAGGCCCCAGAGAACAACAACAACAACAAAAAGAAACAGAAAAAAAGTATTTTGCAATCCGCGCGCGCCCCCTAGAGGCAGGCTTTGTCATAGCCGTGAACAGTTTCCTAGGCCTAATATTTGTGAGCAACACATCAGCGCCTTAAAAAACCCAGAAACTATAATAACGTGCGGTAGCTGGGTTTGTTTCAGGTGTTGATGTCGCTCAAGATGTTTATACCCTAATAAACACCATAGACTCCTAAATAACAAGAATATGGTGGGAACACGGGTTTGAACTTGGTCTGTTGGCATAGTTACGCTTGCAACGCTGAGGGACTGGTGTTTTGGCAAGGAAACGGATCTTGCTGCATTATTAGCTGTTTACTGCTGCCAGCCTTGGACGTGCAGTTTCGCACCTGTGACGATACACTTAGCTTTCTCTTACCAGGGGGTAAGTTGTCACACTGTGTCATAGTATGTGGGGTAAGTTGTCACATTGGATTATCAACAACTAAATAATTGTGAATATAATTTTTTTACTTTCAAATTCTAAACATTTCCATCATAATCTATAAAGTTAAAACTCAAGTTTGGTGGCTGGCCAAATGACACACACCCTTTGTACCAAAGGCCTCAGCAGCAGCCCAGTAAGGTGAAAATATTCCCCTTTTGTTGGGCTAGGCTGATTGCGAGACAGCCATCAGGTGGCACTTCCTGTCAGATCAGGAGGAGTTGTGGAAAATTGAATCCTGTTCCCCCAACCCACCCCTAAGGATGCCACAGCTCCAGGAGCACAGGATACAGACACCTGATTGGCTGGTCGTCTCCTAAGGTACAGAATACAAACACCTGATTGGCTAGCGTGAGTTTGGCACTGTTGAGAGGGTCTGGTAATCCGGAGCTGAAGCACTGGAAGGTCCATAAACAGAGAGCCCATCAATGGAGGCTCCAGGTGTAAGAGCCTCAAACAGACCCTGAGAGGCTGCAGTGAGGCCTGCTGTTCATTCTGCTGTTAGAGGCTGGAGGGGGGGAGAGCGCTGGTGTTCATTCTGCTATTAGAGGCTGGAGGGGGGAGAGCGCTGGTGTTCATTCTGCTATTAGAGGCTGCAGTGAGGCCTGCTGTTCATTCTGCTATTAGAGGCTGGAGGGGGGGAGAGCGCTGGAGCCCCAAACTCTCCACATCTTGTCCAAGTGCGGCAGGTAACGTCAGCTACTGCAGCCTGCTCCTCCTCTCTCCCTAAACCCTTCCCCCTGCCCCACGCTGCACTGAACCCAATGTGCTCCATGAGCCCCAAGGACTCCTGGAAGAGGATCATCTGTGTGGGTACAAAAGCACAGCTAACAGGCACCACAAACCCTCACTGAGCTTCCGTCCCTTCCTTACCACCTACTCTACCCAGCTCCTGGTCCAAGCAATGGTACTGTCCCGCTTGGACTACTGCAACTCGCTCCTGGCTGGCCTTCCCGCATCTGCCATCAGACCCTGCAACTCATCCAGAACGCTGCGGCGGCGTCTGATCTACAACCTTCCTCGACACTCCCATGTCACCCCCCTGCTCACTACCCTCCACTGGCTGCCTGTTATAGCTCGCATCAAATTCAAGACATTGGTCCTAGCATACCAGGCAGTCAAGGGATCAGCCCCAACATACCTCACCAAGATCTTCAAACCCTACACACCTGCCAGACCTCTCCGTTCTGCTACCTCAGGACGCCTAGCACCTCCCCCTCCGCACCTGCGCTTCCCCGGTCACGTCTCCTGTCGGTTCTGGCTCCACGATGGTGGAATGACCTTCCTGTGGAAGTCAGAACAGCTGAGACCCTGGCCACCTTCAAGCGTCGACTGAAGACTCACCTCTTCAGGGTGCACCTCTCCCCGTAGTCCGGTTTTTGTTAACTTAGGGACATAGTCGCTTAGTTTACACGTCTACTTGTTTATGTATTGTATTAGGCTTAGGCATTATTTCCTGCATTGAGTGCTTTACTGCTACCTCTGAATTGTGGCTACAGATTTACCTACAGGGTCCTAGTTTAACTATGTGGTTGCTCCTAGCACCCAGGAATTGTACTTCCCACTAGGGTGGCTTTCAGCTAAACTGTTCTTGACTACGGTTAACACTTTGTTGTACGTCGCTCTGGATAAGAGCGTCTGCCAAATGCCTATAATGTAATGTAATGTAATAATGTAAAAAAAGGGCTCTGTGAAAAAGAGTTTGATAAAGAAATGTACGTTCATACGTGCCGTGCTGAAGTGTGAGTCAGTGTTAAGTTCATAGTAAAAGAGTGAAGACATTTG
>JAINUG010001274.1:0-26285 GCA_029706075.1 Aldrovandia affinis
TTGATTTATCATTCATAATATTATCAACAGGCTGTTGAGAATCGCATTGACAAAAACACATAAACGCACACATAAAACTACTGCCACATTTGTCACATGGGGCTGCTGGCCACAGTTGGCGAGGGGGCTCATCCACACACTGGAACAGGACCTTAACAAGATGAACTACCCAGGAGCTCAATGTTAAACTATTGAATAATATTGTTGTCATTAAAATGAAATAATACAAGCAAGTTCTGAAGTAGTGTAATTCCACTATTTGTACCTACAACCAGTTTTTGTCCATTCTAGTGAAAGGACAGTAGGATAGTCCAAAAACCTCATATTCTGCAAAGATGTTGGTCTGGATTAATCAACATTTGTCCTTAACTTTGATACACAAGTAAAAAGATTTGTATTTGCATTGAAAAATAACTTAGCATGAACTGAAAGATTAAAGATTAGTCTGTATTGTTGTCAGGGGGCATTCGCCACATATAAGCAATCATAGTTGTGGATAGCGGCAGCTTTTCGCGGCAGCCTCACCTTCCTAGCCTCACCGAACGAAGACTCAGCGGACAAAGACGTAGGAGTCTACCTGCAGGAGTCCACCGAGGGGGGCCAGCTAGGGAGTGCTCGCCGCAAGGTAAGTATCATAGTTTTGTATCTCCCTGTTCTTCCTCTGCATCTAACACTACATGCTTCCTCCCTATCCCAGTCCATGTCTCCTCTTCTAGATTGCCTAGAAGGAGAGATTCTACCCACACCCGTAATCTGTCCAACCTCATCCACCCTCCTAGATCTCCCGGTGTTGACGTGGTGGTAGCTGGCGGACTATGGAACTGCCAGTCCGCTGTCCGGAAGGCCGATTTCATCTCGGCCCAGGCCTCACTACTCTCCCTGCAGTTCCTGGCGCTCACAGAGACCTGGATCACTCCGCAAAACACGGCCACCCTGCTGCTCTCTGCCGCCTACACCTTCTCCCACACTCCACGACCCTCAGGTAGAGGTGGAGGGACAGGTATACTGATCTCCCCCCTGTGGAGATTTGGTATTGTTCCTCTTCCTCACTTCTCCTCCTCCTTTGAATTTCATGCTGTCACTGTCACTGTTCCATGTAAACTGCACATCATTGTTCTTTACCGCCCTCCAGGTCCACTGGGGAGTTTCCTAGACGAGATGGATGCCCTACTCAGCGCCTTCCCTGAGGATGGCACTCCCCGCCTTACTCCTCGGGACTTCAACCTGCAGCTAGAGTCCTCCCAGGCCTCTGCATTCCTCCCCCTGCTTCAGTCCTTTGACTTCACCATGGCTGAATCCCCATCCACCCACAAGGCCGGTAACCAACTGGACCTGGTCTTCACCAGGAACTGCGCCTCACCCAACATTACGGTATCGCCTCTACATGTGTCTGACCATTCCTTTCTGTCCTTCTCCTCCCTCCCTCTGTCCCTAAACCATCTTCACCTGCTCCCACTGTCCTTGTCCGCCGCAACCTCCGCACTCTCTCACCCGCTGCCCTGTCAGCTACTGTCCTATCTTTCCTTCCCCCTACTGATGCCTTCTCTCAGCTACCTGCTGAAGTAGCATCATCCACCCTACTTTCCTCTCTCTCCTCCTCCTTTGACTTACTCTGTCCTCTATCCGCTTAAACCCGCTCGTCCTCCGCCCCGCCCCTGGCTAACCGATTCCATTCGGGCTAACCGACTGAAGCTGCGTGCGGCAGAAAGGAAATGGAGAAAATCCAAATCCCCTGCAGCTCTGTCTGACTTCCACACACTCCTGGCTTCCTTCTCCGCTAACCTCTCCTCTGCTAAGTCTGCATTTTTCCTTTCTAAAATTCAATCTTCTGTTTCCAACCCACGTAAACTCTATGCTACGTTTTCCCTCTCTCCTCACCCCCTCCTCCTCCCCACCCTCCTCTATAACCGCCGATGACTTCTCATCCTTCTTTTCACGAGAAGGTTGAGGTCATTCGCAACTCCTTCCCCCCAACCTCTCCCTCTCCCATCCCGCTACCTAAACCTCCCACACCTCTGTCCTCCTTCTCACCCTCCCTGACTCTGACATCCTTCAACTTGTTCTCTCCCACCGTCCCACCACCTGCCCTCTTGATCCCATCCCTTCCCCCTCTTCCAGTCCATTGCTATGGACATCCTCCCTTTGTCTCTAATGTCATTAACTCCTCTCTTTCCTCTGGCTCTGTCCTCCTCCCTCAAATGCGCTCAGGTTGTCCCCTCCTCAAAAACCCTCTCTGAATCCTGCTGTCATCTCTAACTACCGACCTGTCTCTCTCCTCCCATTCCTCTCCAAAACGTTAGAGCGGGCTGTCTATAATCAACTGTCTGCTCATCTCTCACAGAACGACCTGCTTGATCCTAACCAATCTGGGTTCAGAGCAGGCCACTCCACAGAGACTGCTCTCCTTGCGGTCACAGAGGCTCTTCACATCGCTAAGTCCCGATCCCTTAGCTCCGTCCTCCTTCTCTCGACCTGTCGGCGGCATTCGACACCGTGGACCACCGGATCCTGCTCTCATCTCTCGTCGAGATGGGAATCTCTGGATCTGTGTTGACATGGTTTGAGTCCTACCTGGCTGACCGGTCCTACCAGGTGGCCTGGAGAGGATCCTCTCCTCTCCCCGCACCTCTCTACCGGTGTCCCGCAGGGCTCGGTGCTAGGCCCTGTCCTATTTTCTCTGTACACCAAGTCACTTGGTTCTGTTATTTCTGCTCATGGTTTTTCCTATCACTGTTATGCTGATGACACTCAACTGTTTCTCTCCTTCCCTCCATCTGATACCCAGGTCCCGACACGGATCTCTGCATGCCTGGCTGACATCTCCGCATGGATGTCCACCCACCACCTGAAGCTGAACCTGGGGAAGACAGAGCTGCTCTTCCTCCCAGCGAAGGGCTCCCCGGTGATTGACGCATCAATCACCGTGGAAGGCTCCATAGTGTCTCCGTCCCAGTCTGCCAGGAGTCTTGGGGTAACCCTGACAACCAGCTGTGCTTCTCGAGCCATATTGCAGCGATCACTGACCTGCCGTTTCTCCTCCACAACATCCGGAGGATCCGACCGCTCTCACCCAAGAGGCCACTCAACTCCTGGTCCAGGCCCTGGTGATCTCACGTCTGACTACTGCAACTCCTTGCTGGCAGGCCTTCCGGCCTGTGCCATCAAGCCACTGCAACTAGTCCAGAACGCTGCTGCTCGCCTGGTGTTCAACCAGCCGAAGTTCACCCACGTCACCCCTCTACTCCTCTCTGCACTGGCTCCCCATCGCAGCACGCATCAGATTCAAGTCACTGGTGCTTGCTTTTCAAGCGGCCAGAGGTACTGCTCCCCCATACCTCCAGTCACTCATCACGCCCTACACCCCGTCCAGACCTCTCCGCTCCGCCTCCGCTGGCAGACTGACTGCCCCATCTCCTCCGGGCGCCTGGCAGCCGCTCCTCGTGGTCTCGCCTCTTCTCTGTCCTGGTCCTCGTTGGTGGAACGACCTCCCGCAATTGGTCAGGACTGCGGAATCACTTCCAATCTTCCGCAAGAGACTCAAAACCCACCTCTTCAGACTCCACTACCCCTGATCTCTGTCCATCTAACTAAATTGTCTTCACCACTGTCTACTTGTTCAACACTATACTCTTTACTTAAAAAAAAAAAAAAAAAAAAATTGTACATTTTGTAAACATTGTAAAATACCTTTTCCTTCCCAGTGTTACAGGTATGGTACGCAGATGCCTGCAATGATGTCTATTGCTGTATTCCTGCACTGATCTCGGGCGCTAACTGTGATTGTTCCTACCATGTATTGATGCACATCTTGTAAGTCGCTCTGGATAAGAGCGTCTGCTAAATGCTTAAAATGTAATGTAATGTAATGTAATGCTTTTTTCCATTTACATTGCCACTTATTGACAAATATTTGTTTTTTCAATGCTTTAGGCTTATTTTACTGGTTGTGGTTTCTCTGTGGTTTATTTTATCATGTTACATTTTACTGCATTACGTGCAGTGACCATGGGTGCATAGGAAGGCCCTTTACAAAAACAAAAAATATTTATACACGTATTTAAACAATTGTCCTGTATGCCAAAGCTGTAACAATCTCTTCAGGTCCAATAGTAAAAACAGCATTCTTTTATGGATAAGATATTAAATTAGCAGAAATGTATTGGATCCCACCAAAGAGACCTTTTTTCCCACATCAAATAAAAGACAAACTTTGAAATGGAAGCTTACTTGTGACCAGAACCATAATTCTTGGAAATCCACAGAGGAAAGTGTCTCATCTGAGGAAGACTCAGTAAAATCCTCTCAACATCAGTAGCTCTCTCAATCGATGTTTCCTTCAGGTCCTTTTCACTGCAGCCTGGGATTCTTGCCATTGCTTGTAGAACACAAACAACATTAAAGAGGTGAATGAGACAAAGCCCACAAGTACTAATCTGGGAATCAGTTTTAACACACTGAAGGAGTCATAGTAATTCTGTCACTGGAGCGTATAGGTTATATTCTGAATGGACTGAATACTACTCAGCACCGTAATACCTGGGGAGCAACATTCTTAACAATTTTTCAATACAAGAACAGTAGAACATTAACAAATAAACTATTATTTAAAAACGTTTTTATATTGAATATAGTATATAAAATATAGCATGGCTAGCAACCCCCTAGCTGTGCCGACATTCATGATATAACACGGGGGTTGAGTTACATATTGCTTTTAGGTCATTCCATCTCAAATTAGACAGTACTCACTGAGAAAATCACAGGTGGGCATATTAGTTCAGTCTCAGAACTATGAAACTCCTTCATGGTTTGATTAATTGTTCAATGATACTCTGTTTCAAAGCATATTTTAATTAAATACACACGTTGGACTACAGAGGGCGCTGGTTTTAGTCAATGTTCCATTAGACTTACTCAAGTCTTATCCCCATGCTTTCAATTGTTAGCCAGCTGTTTTATTACAGATGCCCAGCCTAACAAAGGGTCACATAAAACCTTTCGTTCAATTATTTAATTTTGTTTATTGAGCTGAGCTGTGCAATCCAGTAATTTTCCTTTCAGTACAAAAATATTCTCACATTTGGAGGGCAAACACCAGACACAAGACCCACTGGTACTGGGAGTGATCTTCTCTTTCAGACCAATGAAAGGACCTTACACTCTTATGTATGAAAAACTACAACAAATACTATAACCAAAGTTTAGATTTGCTCATGTGAAAGGTTAAGGAATGTGTGAAAGGAAATATGGAGAGAAGTCCAAAAACTTCCCAAATCCATTCAAGTTAATCTCATAGCGTTAATTTTACTGTTCATTGTTGTTTTTTTAATTCAATTTTTTCCATGTTTTTCTTCCAATTATACCCTCTATTTCTTTCAATTCACCCTCCCCCACAAACTTGCTGTCTGCCTCCACAGCTAATATCTCAAGGCAATAATCCACCTCCTCTGAGATGGAACTCACCCAGCTATGTTCACAAGGTCGCCCTGTCGCTCCTTGGCGAGCTCGTGCCGGTTTTCCCTCTCCCCTCCCACTGGGGCGGATGGCCAAAGCCCCATCGTGACTCCCAGCCAAAGCTGGACTGGCACAGCCAGGTGTCGAACTGCAGCTGCTGTGGGCAACTTGCATTCCAGGCAAATGCTTTGACCGCTATGCTGTTCATTGTAAGGCTATTCATTGTTGTTTTGAAGTTGATGCCAATTTTCTTCTCTGCGCACCAATAAATGAAATACCATACAGCCCACTTTGAGGATCTGGACATTGAACCATGTGGCTGAATGAGACAATGAAAGTCTTGATTTTTTTTTATTGACAGCTTGCAATGTTTCATTATGTTAATGAAAGGGGCAATAATATGTTCATATGCACACACGCACGCACGCACGCACGCACGCACGCACGCACGCACGCACGCACGCACGCACACACGCACACACGCACACACACACACACATGCACATACGACCAGTAGCAGTTCCTAGACATTTCCTCACCCTTTATTTGGGCCAGAATGAATTTCCTGTCAAAAACCATGGGTATCCCAGGAACTCGAACTGGCTCACAGAGGCGGTTTTCTGATCCCTCACAGTTCAAAGATATTCTTCCATAGGACTCATGTTCAGTGCTCTCGTTCTGAAAAGATTCAATAACACTGAGTAATCAAATTAAAATACAAAAAAGACAATAAACTTTACATCTTAAAGATCAGGCGATGTATAAACATAATTAGAGCAAACAATGGTGACACGTAATGGAAAATACAAGATATTGCAAAATAAACTGTAAGAATTAAGTAAAGTAACCCAAGGAAGAAATTGAATGCTTGTCTCCAGCCAGTGTTAAAAAGACCACTCTAGCGTGCTTATAGGCGTCTGTTTTTACCATGTGTTTAGTGTCACATAAGAGGTTAATTCGTGGTTTTTCAGGGTTTCAGTCCTGGTATTATTTTATAGTGGAGATATATATATACATATATGCACACACACCTTAGCTTGAGACATCAGGTAGGCCCAACAAACTGGTGATTGTTCAAAAACCTCATGGTCTTCAATGATCTGTGAACCCATTCTTTTGACCAGACTGGGTAGCAATTCCCTGAAGAGATTGTACAGTCCTTCAACAATCGCAATCTAAAAAAAAAAGTCGAATATAGTGCAAAAAGGTAAATTAAACAATTGTTCATTTTCTTACAGCAGAAAGGATTAATGTATAACACTTTGGACATAGACATAGAGCCACAAAGATTTGCCCAGCTCAATATTATATATTTGAATGGCTTGTGAGAATGTTCACTGTTAGCTACCTACTACTGTAGCTATCTAGATAGTTAGCCTGAGATTTTGGATTCTACCTAGCTACAGTAACTAGCTACTCTCATAAACCTTAAAGTGAATAACCAATAACCAATCCAAAGGTAATAAGGGAGAACATACTTTTTTTTCTCTACATTGACTTGTCAAATGTTACCTCTTCCTTTTCGCTGATCTGCTCTCTAATTTTGATAGGATTTCAAATTGTTTTAACAATTGAAAATGTGATTAATTTCTGTTTAATGCTTGCATCTTTGATAATAAGGAGAACATAAGGATAATGAGGAGCAATAAGGCACAATTGTGCGTACGCCACTTCCAGTGTCTCACCCGTACAGTTAAGTGGTCAATCCGAAACTCATATTTCTGAGGCTCTACTGTGCATATAGAATATCACATGTATACACATATTCTGTATGTATGTGAGTGTTTGTGAAGCATACACATCACCTTCTGGCTCCTGGTCCCAAATTCATTCCTGCACATCAGCTGATATAAAGCCTGGGCCAAGGCATGGCACCCAGTGAGCTTTCGAATGTAGGCTATGACTTTCAGAAACTGCTGCCCTGATTGACTCAAGTTCTGTAGGAAACAAAACAAGCACATGAAAGATCTTTTAAAAAGGCTTGAGAAAGGTTGTCTGGTTGTCATCAATCACAGTTTTCCTACTAGCATTTCCTGTATTATATTGTGAATGAGAGAAAAAGCGTAGTCATGACTTACAATGGAACACAGTGATGAGAAGAAAGCACTCTTGCCCTTCAGTGTTTGATCCACAGATGGTGTGATGTCACTTGTGAAGTATTCACTGTCACGCGTGTACATCGTATCAAATGAACACAAGGAGAAATGAACAACTGACTCGCTGCTGATTTCAAGATTTTTCAGAGATTGTCCAAGTCCTCCGCTCACATCTCTTGGGGGAGAGAAATTATATATTTACGTTATACACTTTATTATTAATTTATGTTATTATATATATTATAAAATATTTTCTTATTAAGTTTCAGCTTCCTGGTAGAGGGAACCAGGTTTAGGGGCAAAATGTCTTGTCCAGGTACAAGGCCAAAATGTCCAGGTATTTGCTGGGGATCATGATAACCAATGACCTGAACAACAGCCCCATTACCAGTAGAAGCAACACAACCCCATATCAGAGATCACCACCATATTTTCAAACACTATAGAAGATGACTCAGTAGTCTCATCCTTGTGAGGGGAGGGTACACAAAGGTACTGAAGTCAGGGGTGTGAATAATTGTGACATCTTTTTATTTCTTTTAATTTTTTTGGTTTCAAATTTTTCTCCCAATTTAGTAGCCAATTCAACCCTCTATTTATTTTGATTCGCCCTCCCCTCACAAGTGCGCTGCCCGTCTGCCAGGTCAAGCTAATATCCCCGAGGCTGGCAATGATCCGCCTTCTCCGAGACAAACATTTGCCCACCTCCTCTTTAGGAACACCTTACTGCTCCTCGCCAAGCTTGTGCCGACTTTCCCTCCCCCCACCCCCTGGGGCAGACAGCCAAATGCTGCCCCTGATCAGGGCTCACAGCCAGATTCGGACTGATGCAAACTGCGACCGCAATAGGTAGCTCACACTCGCAAAGCACCAGTCAATGCGGGTGCGCTAGACCGCTACGCTATTCAAAGCCCCCAATCTTTTTTGGGGAAAAAATATTACCTGTTAAACAAAATCTTTTGTCTGAGTAATTGTGTTGGTATAAAATAATTATTTTCCAATAATTTTCCAATTTTTTGGGGACATACAATATACAGGTAACTGCCAAATGCAAATGCAGGTCATGCCAGCTTCCCCCCGGGGTGGATAGCCAATTGCTGCTCCTTAACGCTCCATGAATATCAGCCCCTGAAAGCTGATATTTTCAGTTTAAGGAGGTTTTTTTAGTTATGAAGATAAAGTCATTAAAAAATGACAAAAAAGGTGAGATAAAAACAAATTGAATTGCACCAACTTAGCACGCAGGACATGTGCTGGTATTCCGCTTTCATTGGACAGCTTTCTTCTCAGGTCTCCTAGCGTATCTTTATCCAAGTCCATATTGATCTCATAATCTCCCTGCAGTGTGGGATAGTGGTTAGGGAACTTTATTAGTATCCAGAGGGTTAAAGATTCAAATCTCAAGAGCGGAGTTTGAATTTAAGCATGCTTTTAACATACTGTGTATGTTAATGCAAATGTAACATTGTCTGTTAAGGATAATTCCCCTTCACCCAATTTCCCATAGACTGAAGATATCCTTTCCAAGCACAAATTAATCAAATGGCAGAAGTTTAGTAATTATTACTGTGGTTGGATAGGAACTAATACATATATTTAATACAAAACAAAAAAACATTAAAACTGAGGTGGTGTGATGCAACAAAAGCAGGTGTGCTTCACTGAGAATTCACTGAAAATAAAATGACATCTGAATAAGCGTTGATGGAAAGTTGTATGTTTACTCCTGAACACAGTACGAGTGCTTGCATATTTAGATACACACCTTCAGCATGATGTGGCACCGGACTGTGTCAACCCCAGGGATCTCACGGGTGTTCTTTAAAGGGATTTCAGCTGCAAACTGAAGGTTCTCCTTGGATGTGAATATGGCATAAAGCTCACTTCCGTTTTCAATGTGTCTTTCTTTCAAAGACCCTGTCAATTATAAATGAGGATACAAATTGTGTATTAAAACCCAACCTGTCTGCTTATGACATGCTGGCTTGGTTCACTATGGGATGTCAAATGTGGCATAAAATACCTTTTGCCATGCATTTTTTCCCACATTTAACACACAAAAAAATCTGTTTTCTACGTAATTCCCAAGGGGACACACGGGGAAATGGCTGCCTGGCCCTTTAACTTGTGAGCCACTAGAGCCATCAGGACTACAGCTCCCAGCAGCCTCCAGTCCCACACCTCATTGCCACCAGCTGAAGCAAGTCAAGCAATCGGGAGAGAGAGAGAGAGAGAGATACCCTGTTCGTGTATCGACTGTGGATTGTATGAGGACCTGGCCTGGATTACGGACAAAGACAATGAGAAAAGGATTGTGCACTGTATGTGTTTTTTTCCCCCAATTACCCCATCCTTTTTTGTGTTTTTTGTAAAGGATTCAGTTTATACATTTATTGTTTTGTTTTGAATACTGCCTCCTCCAGATTCTTCAGTTGCCTATGCCTTCTGAAAAGGTCCTTGAGTGTCACACCACCCCAGTGGCACTACAAAGGTTTGAAATTACAGGTTTAAATGCCAAATAAAAGTTTAGTTATTAAATGAATCTACATTTGGTAAATGTTTCATACATTTAACAAATATTATATTTAAAATAGTATATTACTACTTCCAGTAAGTATACCACTGTAGCCTTCAGCAAGCAAACAGACTTTCTTCTGGAACTCCATATCTAGTTTTAATAATAATAATTGTATTAATAATAATAATAATAATAAGTATTTAGTCACAAACAATACTGTTGCAAAATAAAAAATGTAAAAAAGCATAATCGCTTTCACTTGTGCACTCACATGTGTTGAAGAAAGGATCATCTGTTAAAGGCATTCCCTCCACTGAGTAAAGACACACAGCTTTGTCATTGCCAATCTTTTCCAGAAAACCAATCCGGAGCATCAGGTCCTCGAGCGTGTTCTGCGATGGATCCATGTCTGTGCACCGTATGACAAGAAGAGTGAAACATAACCGAGGGTTCATTGAATAGCCACAGTGCTCTGGAAACTTGTAAGCGTTCTTCTCTTGAATGGACTGCAACACCCTTCGAAGGTGAAGGTGTTTGGGCTTGGTGTGTTCCCATGCTGGTGGTGACTGCCACTGACCAGGAGGATAATTAAATCCATTGTTTGCTAGCTGTAGCATAGTTAATACAACAGAACAATGATCACAGCACCTAAATCCCTGCCCTACTGCTCTTTTATTGAGACCTGCAGCACCTTCAGATTTGCTTATAACGTTGTCTCATGTTCGATTTTCAGTGGTTAGCACTATTGTATGTTAGCACTATTGTATGTTAGCACTATTGGATGTTAGCACTATTGGATGTTAGCACTATTGTATGTTAACACTATTGGATGTTATTGGATGTTAGCACTATTGGAGGCTATGCACTGGCCAGGGTCTAGTGCCTAATCTCTATTTTTTTCCTTTCCATAACACAAAGTTTGCTGTATTCAGTACTGAAAGTATTCAGTAAAGAAAGGATGGAGATTTTCCCGATGCAACTCACAATATCTGCACTGACATGGGGAAGCCACTACAAAGACTTCATTACACAGGATTCACAATTTTTTTAATCTACTATTTGTATTTATTGCCCAGTTTGTAAGTTTACAATTTGCCCAAATTGTAAGCCCCCGACATTGTCGCAATGTCCTCTGTCCATTTGGGAGGATGAACACTAGCTCTAGGACACTAGGACGTTCACCAGAATGCTTGCAGCCAGCCACCACTTCTTTTACATTCTAATGTCCAATAACCGAGTGCTGACATTGCAGCAAAGGACTACAAAATAGCTGGTGTAGCTGGTGGCACCTGATCAAACAGGGAAGTAGCAATTGTGCAGTGAGGTAGGGGCTACCCTGCGGACTGCACCCTCCCCCCCTTAGCAATGCTATATCCATTTATGCATCGCCCCATGGGACTCCTGGTTGCTATTCTGGACTGTGGCCCATATCCCTGCAGCAATAAACCAGTGGTTTAGCTGGATGCACTGTCAATTTGAGTGAGTACTAATCAAAATGTTGTGGCAACCTGGCAGGCAGAGCCATGTGCAGGGGTTCATATGGTGCCATCTACCGGTCACACCCCGACCTCGCAGGACCAAAACGACTGCCACCTGCAACTAATCATCTAATTAACACCAAATCAACCAATTAACACCCAATCAACTGTGGATAAAAGGAGCCAGGTTTCCCTTGTGAAGAGAGCGAGTGGAGTGGAGAGAAACACAGAGAGAAGGAGACAAGTTTTTGGACGTTTTTGGAAGTTGTTGGAAAGGAAACCTGTGACGTCTATTAACCAGCCAGGATTTGAAGAGGCTCTGGGTAAGGGGTTAGCTCCCCAGAGCGGAAGAAACCTTTTGTTTAAGTTTTGTTTAAGAGATTTTGAGTTGTGTTGGACTTTATTTAAATATTCAAACCGTTTGAGTGCCTTCCCCATTGTTTGTGTTCATGAGTGGATTTTTCCTTTAATTAAAACTATTTTAGTTAGATTTAACCCTGGATCTGTTTCTTGGTTTGCACTACTCCACGTAACACCTACAACCAAACCCTGTAGGGTGTTACAATGGCTCTTGTTCAACTATAATTCAAATGACAATGGTATTCAAAAGTTGATATGGTTGACATATTTTTAATAGATTTGATATGACTTTATTATTGATTGTATTGAATTTATGACAGTTATCCCGGAGATGTAAAAGCATGGATGACAAACAGGAAGGTCTCTTACCGCTGATTTCTTTGGGCTCAGGACATTTGGGGAATCTGTACGTCACACGGAACGCCTCCATCGCCTTCTTTACAGCGCTTACGTTCATCAAGGGCTCTGATGAGCTCCCGAGCCTCTTGATGTGAGTCAGCATATTACCAAACCGTTTCTTCTCCACTTGGCTTAAACCTGAGTGGGAAAGTATTATGTTAGGAAACCTGAACACAGAAACATTATTAGGTTTAGTTTTAAAATCTTTACACTTTGACC
Source organism: Aldrovandia affinis (assembly GCA_029706075.1). Lineage (NCBI taxonomy): Eukaryota > Metazoa > Chordata > Actinopteri > Notacanthiformes > Halosauridae > Aldrovandia > Aldrovandia affinis. The sequence goes on from JAINUG010001274.1 coordinate 12,525, forward strand.
CTGGCCTTCGGCAGACCCTGCCAAAACGAATGCCAGAGGAACTTAACATGCATGGCACATTCAGGAAAGGAAGCGTGCCATTCCCCAATCAGGCAAGGCCAAATATTCAGAGAGGGTGTGAGTGGCTTTCACATTCACAATTAAATACATTTTTAATATGACTTCATTTCTTTTCTTAGAACTTTTAGTTTTTTGGTTCTTTGCACAGCACAGATAGATACAAAATATTGCATTAAAGCCACGTCTCATATTTTATGGTTACAAAAAGGACCAGAGCAGAGCATGTCTGGAGTAAAATTAAATGTATCAAACATCAAAACATAGGTATGTGGCTAATAGCATAAGTATGCCTGTTCACAGGCAACATTCTCTCAGAACATAGAGACTACATTCCAAAGATGCCTGTTCTCTTTAGGTGAAGGGAGTGTCTTTATAAAAGTCCCAAATCTGTACATAAATATTCTATTGCTCTTGGGTTTATTTCAGTGACTCTTATTAATGAAACAACAAGCTTTGTATTTTCAGCCAATAAGATTACTGATATTTGCAAAACGTTATTCATCAGGATTAAACTGACCCTCTAGGGCCAGGTAAAGAAGCACTAGTCTAAAATAGTATCCCATTAAAAAAAACGAAGTCTGAAATTCTGATACACATTTTAAAAAATCAACTGTTACACAGAGAATTATATATTTTTTAAAGTATGTTGTAATGTAGTAAACATTTTAAAATGTTCTGGTTTGTGCCAGTTTCAGAATAAGAACTAAGCAATACTCACCTAACCTTTCTACGATTTCATCATCAATGCTATCAATGAAGTCTCTCACATCTTTCACTCCAATTTCAATACATTTATTGTAGAAAGCGTGCAGCCTGTACTGCTCAAGAAGAGGGTATATACTGTCCATCTGTAATGGAACAGCACACAAAACGTCTAAATATTTAAAGACAAAACATTTACAATCTGGACAACTAATGGCTTAAATATACTTCACTTAATCACGGTATATCCACTAGGGGGCAGGTCAGAACCAAAATAAAGTAGTCTGTGGCTAGCATACGTTGACTACTTTCGATTCTGCACAACAATTTTGTTTTGATGTATATCTTGAGAAGACTGCAGGAACAGCGGCAGTGGCGGCAACATGTACATCAGGATGTAACCATGTAGTGTCAAATAAACTAAACAAACCCAAACAACGGAGATGGTGTATTAGACCATTAAATTTATTTCGGCGTAATGACGGAGAGTATGTTTAGCTCATTCTACCGATGAGATAAATGTACGATGAAAAGCATCAGTATTTACGTATGTCCGCCATTTTTTTTTTTTTTTTTTTTTTGCAAACTCTTAACAAAACATAAAAGCAAAAAAAAAACAAACAGAGAAACATGACATGACATAACATACAGTCAATGTTATGAAAACCCCCATGTCCTTATCCACTCCTCCTCCCCCCCACCCCTGCAGTTGGTCGAAAACAACAAAGGATCAGCAGTCAGCAATCAGCAGTCAGCAGTCGGTCCATGTGTGAGATCAGGCTGCCACACTCTAATTATGTATTTTATTCAGTGGTGGACACTAACGAAGCACATTTACTTTACTTAATTAAATGACTGTACTTAAGTAAACACATATACTTGAAAAATGTACTTAAGTATTTCATTTTCACTTTTATTTTTACTTGCATTCCCTTACATTTCAAAGACAAATGGGGTTAAATGTAGGACTTTTTACTTTTACTGGAGTAATATTTTATCAAATACTTTTTCCAATATTGAATGAAGGGAATCAGTTCCTTTAACCACCATGGATCAGTTGGGGGCTTATTGGAATACGAAGAACACTTTTAAGCATTAGAAATAAAATAAATAAAATTGTAATGGCAATGCACACCTGAGTGCAAATAACTGAACCATTTCCCAGAATACGTTCTTGTTATTATCAGTGTATAAATATTTCCTTTTTATGCACTGTAGACTGCCCAACTACGATTTTTTGTGTGTGTCTATTGTCACGAGAAAGTTATGCCCTGGCTGTTCTCACAGAGAAACATGGCGATAAACATCACCCTGTTGCATATTTCAGCAAACAAGTAGTTTATTTCCGCTCTTTCACCATGTCTTTGCTCAGTAGCTGCTGCTGCAAGTGCGGTTGAGACATCTGCTTCCTTAGTTTTAGGTAACGCCTTCACTCTTCTAGTTCGTCGTGTGGTCAAAGCACTTTTAGTGCCAGAACCCAGCACTTTTCTACAGCTAGACTAACAAGATATGAGTTGCTTTGGCCTAATCTAGATAATAATCAATAATTTCACTTACTGTGTAGTAAACGTACATTGAATGTAAACAATGCAACTATCATTATAGTTCTTATATTTATAATGACATTAAGCACTTGCAACAAAGTTGAAATAATGTGAAAAGTAGTTTAAAAGTAGCCTAAAGCCAATCCTGTTCATTTTCAATCATGCAGTTATTGAAAAGTGCAATCTATTTTAAAACCTTGTAAAAAAAAATTACTCCTCTTAAAGTTTTTACGTTTTTAATTAGGCTACTTGTTATCTGTTTTGTTCCCCTTTCCCTCATCGGCTTTGCTTGGTGAGTATTTTATCCGTGTTTGTGCTCCGCATGTTTTAACCCAATGTAGTTAGTCGACGCGCTGACGCCACTTTATTATTGTGTCTTTTTTGTTTTTGATGGTATCCTGGGTGGGGGTACGCTTCGGGGTGCGGGCGAACCCGTATATGGTTCTTACACTCGCGAGTTCAGCGTTTAAAGCCGCCTCGACCCCGGTAACCCATCGGAAGACTAGAGAGGAAGTTTATCTAGGTACTGTTGGGTTGTCTCGTGCAGACCTGTCCCGGATGATTTATTCACCATTGCACTGTTAATTTATATGTGTCTGTTTATTCGGACATTCATCTTGGCCGTGTTTTCTTTTCTTTCCTTTTGCGTGTGAGTGGCTGACGCGAGTATCTTTGTGGCATAGCAACGTTATATCTGGCGTAAACCCTGACCACACGTTCGTGGAAACAATTGTAGCATTTGTGCTTCTGTGGGTTTATTGTAGCCTCCGGCGATTTTCGCGTGGCTGAACAATTAGCAGTATGTCACAAATTGACAGGGAAGATAAAAGAGTAATGAAATGTAAATTCTGTCACATGTTTATTGTTGTACATAATCAAGATTTTATAGCTGACTATGAGTGCGAAAAATGCAAGGAAAACACCGAGTTACACGAAAGGATTTTAACTTTAACAGAAATTGTTCATGTGGAGAAAATGTTGGACACTATTCGCGTCAAAAACACCATCTAATCAGGGAACAGGAATCTGCTCGAAAGGCCTGCTACTATTCCCTCCATGATTACCACACGTAGAAAATGTGGGCAGACTACAGAGGGGACTGAATGTCGATAACTTGATTAAAATTCCATGTTTTAACTGCCCCAAAAATAGCACACGCTCTAATACGAACATTAATATGGCACTTTTTAATGTCAGATCACTTACTAATAAGAGCTTTTTAATTAATGATTTTATTTCCGAGAAGAAATTGCACTTTTGATTCCTTGTCGAGACTTGGCTGAAGAGCGACGGCTCTGCAACCCTTGTTAGGGTGCCTGCTATGCAAAAGGCACTCTATTGTTCTTCGCCGCCATACTTATTATTTTTTATTTATTCTTCCGCCAAACTTTGGCTCGCTACTAGTCTCGCACCGTTGCCAGCACAGACGCACAAAATACATAAAAACGTGCGCCTCGAGCGGGAATCGTGTGCTATTACCCCGCATTCTAACAGGGGCGATTCGGCGACGAGCTGCCGGAAATGCATTGATTCTCTATGAGAGTGAGCGACTTCCGGTGCTTGACTGATTGGCCGATTTATGGGCGTGGCGGCGACCCAGAAAAGTTGAAAATTCTGAACTTTCGGGCGATGTCGCCCGGTAAGAGCCAATCAAATTCATGTCTTGCTCTTTTTACCTCCCACGCGGAAACCAACACAACACCGAAATTTTGTTCCTAGTTCCGACACTTCAACATGAATGAGGAGAAACTGATAACAGCGGTCTGCAGTACTGCCATACGTTATTTAATCCTAAAAGCATAAATATTTATAGCTAGCTAAACTTATATGGCTTACATACATCTTATTTAATGTTTGTGTTGGTAAAAGGCAATTTTTATCGCATGGGTACGTACCGGAGACAAATTGCGAGCCGTTTCCAGCGCAAGTAAATGGCCGCAATTGTAAAAAGCCTTCTGAGTTTGAGTTTGCGGTTCATGATTGAAGGAAACAATACTGCTAGCCAACTAATATTTATAATAAAGTTCACGGCTATAGTGAGTGATGTCACAATGCCCCTGCTGAAGGTAGGGTGTAAGCACCTAGGCTGTGTCCGAAACCGCTCACTCGTTCCCTATTCCCTATTCCCTATATAGTATATACTATATAGTGTACTATGTAGCGAAACGAAAGTAGTGTTTTCGGATACTACAACTGAACGTCATTTGCGTCAAAAAAAAAAAGTGCCGGATATTCAGGTGACGCAAGCGGATGCGCCCAGTATCATAAACAAACCGAGCACTCATGGCAGCGGGTTGAAATGTACTCAGGTGGTATCGGGTTTGCATGTTCAGTTTTGAATGTTAAATCCCAAATAAATTGTTGAAATTCTAATGATGTGCAAGTGTGGTTTTGTCAACTGTGGTGCTGTCTGCTAGCCACTGCTTTAGCCACCAATAGCTACCGTTATAGAAGTCGGGAGCTAACTAGCTCGTGTGGAGAAAATAATGTTAGGATAACTCACGAGCTCATGACTAGCACCAACTCCCATAGCGATAATAACGGTAGCTATCGGTGGCTAAAGCAGTTAGCTAACGTTACCACCACCATGATTCCTGTTGCTGTTGTTACTGCTGTTGGCTGAACTTTTCTTGAGGCATAAACGGAGGTGTATGTATGACGGTACGACACGACCGCATTGCATTGTGGTACACGGGATCAATTGTAGGGTACAGTCGATGTACACTACAAATCACGGTGAATTGTGGGTATTTTCTCGTTCACTATATAGTGAACGAAATTCACAGTTTAGAATTCGTCGCACACTACAAAATGGCGTCCACACATAGTAGTGTACTATATAGGGAATAGGGAGAGGTTTCGGACACAGCCCTAGTGTAGGGGGAGCAGGCACCCTCAAAATTTCAGCGGAATCTTCTCTAGTTGAATCATGCCCCCCAAACTATGGGTCTATTCAATCAATCAGACAGAATAAAAGAGGCGGGGGTTTAGCCGTCATTTTTTCAGACCCATTTTGCTGCACCCCGATTGATTTAGGTACATTTCTTTCCTTCAAATATCTTGCCATCGTCTTAAAAGCAGAGTCAAACATACTTATCTTAACAGTTTACAGACCACCAAAACAATCGTCAGAATTCCTTTCTGAAATCTCTGAGCTATTATCTACTGTCATCATGAGTTATAACAGAATAATCATTACTGGTGACATGAATATTCACATCAACCGTAGTACGGACTTGAAGGCCATGGACTTCCTGGATATCTTAGACAACTAGGATTAATTCAACACGTTAAAGAAGCTACCCATAGATTAGGCAACACACTTGATCTGGTAATATCTTATGGGATAGGCATTGAAAATGTCTCAGTATCCGATATAACTGTCTCTGATCATTTCTGTGTTTTCTCTTATGTTCTCTTAAATGCACTGAGCAATAAAAGAAAATGTACTATTCAGAAAAGGTTCTTGGACGCCACAGTGGAAACTAAATTCTCTGAGCTTGTAAACTCTCTTAATCTATGTAACGAACTTCATTCTTTAGATGAAATGGTCGATGCCTTTAATGATAACGTGAGCAGTGCATTAAACACTGTCGCTCCAATTAAGACTAAAACGAAGTTATGTAGGAAAACTTCACCTTGGATAAATAGTACTATCCGTGCCCAAAAAAGGGGAAATCTAAACTGGAGATACACCGCAGCATTTTTAAGGAGCATATTATTGCATATAATAATTCGCTCCGAGAGAAAAGCCTATTTCTCAAGGATCATTGCAGAGAACAAAAACAAATAAAGCAACCTTGAAGAATTTAATAGTATCTCTGAAGCTGATCTTAATAAAATCGTGACACAGAGTAAGTCATCAACTTGTAATCTTGACCCTGTCCCTACAAAATTTCTTTAAAAAACTTGTAACTGTCTCACTGAACCAGTTAGGAAAATAATCAATACATCTCTTGAGACCGGAACTTTTCCAAATGCTTTCAAAACCGCAGTCGTGAAACCGCTTTTGAAAAAAACAAACCTGGATCCAAACGTCCTAAGAAATTATAGACCCATTTCTAATTTACCGTTTATAAGTAAGGTTCTCGAAAAAGTAGTCTTTAACCAATTAAATTACTTTCTAAATGAAAATGACATTTTGGAAAAATTCCAGTCAGGCTTTAGGTCCGGCCACAGTACAGAGACGGCACTGGTCAAAATAATCAATGATCTCAGACTTAGTGCTGACGTCGGAAGGGTCTCGGTTCTTGTTCTGATGGACTTGAGCGCTGCCTTTGATAGGCCTACTCTTGATCACGGTATACTACTGAATCGACTGGAAAACTGGGTTGGTTTATCCGATTGTGCTCTAAATTGGTTTCAAACGTATCTCACACAAAGACAATTTTATGTTAGTCTCGGAGCTCACACATCAGAGATATACGACATGGCTTTTGGGGTTGCACAAGGAAGCGGTCTTGGCCCTCTGCTTTTTTCATTGTACATGTTACCGTTAGGTCACATAATTAGAGATTATAAAGTCGACTTTCACGGTTACGCTGACGACACACAATTATACATCGCAATGGAGCCAAATGACTCAGTTGCTTTGTGCTCCTTGCCTGCCTGTCTGTCTGCCGTAGAACAATGGATGAGTAAAAACTTTTTAAAACTTAATGAGGACAAAACGGAGGTTTTATTACTTGGCCCAAAAGACAAAAGGGAAGTCGTTTTTAATAACTTGCGGAGCAATACGCTGCCTAGTTCTCTGGGGAAATTGACTTCTTGGATCAAACCTGAAGTCACAATTCTTGGTGTTGTCCTAGACCAGGGGTCGGCAACCCGTAACACTCAAAGAGCCATTTGGACCCGGTTTCCACGGTAAAGAAAACACTGGGAGCCGCATTTTCTGTCGACGGTGGGAGGGGGGTGCTACGCGAAAAAAGCTGCGACCAGTTCATTTATTTCGCGGACCGGGGGTGCAACGCGAAAATAACTCTTGCGCCCCTCGCATTTTCTGTCGACCGGGGGGATTCAGATTTAAGTTTCAAGTCAAGTTTCAAGTTTCAAGTTTTCAAATCAACAAGGTGACGAAAACATCATTTTTCCATCTTAAAAATATAGCAAGAGTTCGACAATTTATTAAACAACAAGATGCTGAAAAATTGATTCACGCCTTTGTTTCGTCAAGGTCTCTGCAATAGACAGAGACTATTGCAACTCTGTCTATTCTGGTTGCCCAAAAAACGCTTTAAGGAGCCTCCAGATCGTTCAAAATGCGGCAGCCAGAATCCTCACTAGAACGAGACGCACCGAGCACATTAGCCCTATTTTATTTACTCTGCATTGGCTTCCTATTGAGGCTAGAATTTATTTTAAAATTTTATTTTTAACTTTTAAAGCCCTACATGGACTGGCGCCGGGTATTTGTCCGATGCGCTTCGGCCATATATTCCGGCGCGTGCCCTCCGGTCGCAGGATGAGGGGTTATTAGTTGTCCCGCCCGTGGCCAAAAAAACGGTTGGAGGTAGGGCTTTCTATTTTAGAGCTCCTTTTCTATGGAATAGCCTCCCCATTTCGATTAGGAAGGCTGATTCCACTAATGTTTTTAAATCCAGACTCAAAACATACTTATTCACTAAATTCTCAAAACCCACCTCTTCAGACTCCACTACCCCTGATCTCAATCTAGCTAAATTGTCTTCACCACTGTCTACTTGTTCAACACTATACTCTCTATTTAAAAAAAAAAAAAAAAAAAAATTTAAAATACCTTTTCCTTCCCGGTGTTACAGGTATGGTACGCAGATGCCTGCAATGATGTCTATCGCTGTATTACTGCACTGATCTCGTGCGCTAACTGTGATTGTTCCTACCATGTATTGATGCACATCTTGTAAGTCGCTCTGGATAAGAGCGTCTGCTAAATGCTTAAAATGTAAAAAAATGTAAATTGTATGGCTGAGTTTGACGTACATATGCGCACGCAGACACATAAATACACATACAGTTTTTAAAATTATATTAATTTGAATACATTTTAGTTTTGCTTTGTGTTCAGTTTTTCTTTTCTTTAGCTTTTCTGTTAAGCTCTTTGAGACCGCTCTGCGATGAAAAGTGCTATATAAATGAGGGTTATTATTATTATTATTATTATTATTATTATTATTATTATTATTGTCATCCCGTTTTCCATTCCCATTGATTGCTACAAGCCTACACTGACATTGTGAATGGTTTCACATATTTTCAATAATTAACACTCACTCATTTCCCTCCCCTCAATTGTCGTTTCTCATCCATTTCATTTCCCTGAAATCTACCGTCAGTTTCACTTTCACTTGCTTAATTTGTTAGAAAGAGACATTTTTACCAAACCAACCAACTTTGACACTCAGAAAAAAACATGACGCATTTTTTACTCATAATGAACCTTTTGGGGGTTACGACATTTATATTATATTCATAAATAATTTCTATATTATTTTTTATTGTTCTATATTATCATCTATATTATCAGTAGCATTTTTTTCCATTCTATTGTTTCCATTTCCCCGCATACCACCTACAATTCTCCCACATAGCTACCAATTCATAATTTCCCCTTCTGCAAAATGCAAAACAACGCGGAATGACACATGAATAATTAATTACACATTTCTATGTTAGATATATCTGATCATCACTTTTATAACAGTAGACAACTTTTATGGCACAGTGCCTGCGAACCATCAACCTACCTCGAGCGCGAAGATCACAGACTGAACTTCTGTAACTGTCGCCCCAAGTAAGTGAGTTCCACGTGCTAGCCAATAGGAGAGTGTGATGTGCCGTCCATGACAACAGGAATCAAAGACAATATACAGAATAGGTTAATCTTTGAATGGCAAGTGGAATCGCTATTTTTCACTTTCAGGCAGCAAATCACATCGAACCGCCAAGCAAAGCAATAGGCACAGATGGGAGGACTGGGAAAAGCAGCGACGTCATTGAAGGCTAGCGTTAGGGGGCTACATTTTAAGGGCTTAAATTTACTTTACTTAATCGTGCGTTCACGTACGCCACGTGAGTAGCATTGTTCACATACTCCACTGCGTACTTTTTGTCTGTCTGGATGTTTAAAGGAAGTTTTGGTGGTCTTATATAGCTCTCGTCCAATTGATTAATTAAGTGTCAACTTTAAATAGCCCTCGCCCCACAGCGAGTCCCGACAAATACTCACGAAGATCAGACACGTTGAAGCGTTTACTACACAGTGAGGCAGATTCACCCCAATGCTGAGCAAGCAACAGTAATTCCTCCTTAACAAAGAAACATAAAGAAATTGCTGACGGACGCAATTATAACTCGTTAACACGCGGATTTGTATGTAACTGAGAAAGCCCACGGCTTCGACTAGAATACAGATTAGAATCAAAGACATTCAGTTACAACAAGAAAACACCGATTACATTTACACAGAACGGCAATCCTAAAAGGAGAACTTTACTGCGACGCAAACACACACGTCGGACAGAACACTACCAGATTGATTAATGCAATTCACAGTGCGCAGCAAAACAAGGAAGTAGGCTTAAACAAACTCACGGTTTGTAATCACTCATCATGGTATTGGGCAAGTGAAACCAGCATCTTCCCCTATATATACAGTACTGTGCAAAAGTCTTAGGCCACCTGAGAAAATTATTTAAAGCTATTTATCTGGGCAGTAAGTGTTTATTTGCTTGGAAAAACACTATATAACACAATACATCCAAATAAACATTAATACAACATAAAGTAACAAGAATGTATTGTGTTTTCCAAAAAGTTATTGATATCTTCTGAGATGGCTAGAAGAACACCGGTTTGGTTCCCAAGCCTCTCCTTGTCTCTCCTCTCCATTCCATGTATTTTGTTTAGTTTGACAGACATAAAATCATAGTTTTGCATTAACAAGGCAATTCTCAGTGAGCAATAGCCCACCTAACAGGATTTTCAAGATGTGGTGTTCACAAGCTGGTGTTCAAGCTGTGGTGTTCAGAGTTTTAAAAACACAAGACGTTTTTGTTACTTTTTATTGTACTAATGTTTCTTTGTGTTTACTTCAATGTTTTATAGTGGTTTTTTTTTGACCAAATAAACGCTTACTGCTCAGATAAATGGCTTTAATTTGATTTTTTTCACACCTGCCTAAAACTTTTGTACAGTACTGTACACAGGGTTCGGAGGGTTACTTTGTAAATGTAATTAGTGCCTGAATACTGATTACACGGCTCTGAAAGTAATCCGATACGAATACAGTTACATGTCTCAAAAAAGTAACGTATTCAGATTACTTTTAGAATACTTTTGGATTACTTACTTTTTCTATCACAGATGGGTATGTTTTGGGGTACAGGAGACATTGGGAAGCTGTTATATAGCCAAAGGTGGTGCTACTTAGTACTAAAAGGGTGCTCAAACTTTTGCACATGTCATGTTCACTTTTTTATTTTATCAGTAATACATTTAAATAGTTATTATGCATTACACTTTGAAAAAGGATGTCATGTTCAACTTTCCACTGTGTTGAGGTCAGGTCAGCTTCTGTTCATTTAAGAATAAATACTAATAAATTTGAGATGTCAATTTAGCTAAATATATGCAACATTGTATCTGCATTTTTTGTTGTAGTCATCATCATTAACATGTTATGGAATTAGAATGGACAGATTAAAAATTAATCATAATAAAAAGCAAAGGGAAATTGAAAGGCAGGTTCTTTTACTGTTTTGATGGCTCATCATGAGCATAACTCAAGCACAGCATCTGAAACAATGTAATAACTTTTTTGGCACTGGAATAACAGTGACTTGTAAGGGATATGGCTTAGAAAAGTGCCAGTGTTGGCGGGCTGTGTAGCGGCGAATGCTCGGCAGTGCATAACATAATTGACGTATAGTAGGGTACAATTGGCTACCAAATTGGGAGAAAACTGGGAAAAATAAAAATAAAAATAATAAAATGTCATCGTTTCAACAATAAAGAAAGCAGTATAAAATTAGCAGAGCAGTTAATGCGATGCCTCAAACTGTAGGCTAAGGTCAGGTAACAGCAAATTACTGCAGAACTGTGTTCATTAAGCTGAAGGTTAGCTAACGTCGACTTACTCCAAATGCTTTTTGAGATTCGAAGTCGAGTCCTTTGATGCCGACAGTATCTTTATTCCTGGAAGACACAAGGTACACTGGACCGACAGATTTTTCCCATTTTCTTATTGAAACTGGAAATTGTGTCGATAACGCCATGAACTAAAAGCTGACTTTTCTTCCATCTTGTCGCTATCAATGTTTGTCTGAGTGTGGGTGCGTGCTTTTTTTAAAACACATTTTTCTTAACGCAGTTTTTTGGTTCTGTGCAGCAGCTGTAGTTTTCGTGAGCTGTGTGATGATAATCATGTAGGCGTGATAATTTCATGCTGTAGCTTTAGTAATGAATATCAGCTCATTAATGTTTGTAAGGAAAACTTTCCACCACGAATTCCAATAAGTATTCCAAAATGTATTCACTTCAGGTTTATTAAAGTAACTGTATTCAGATTACTCGTTTTTCAAATGTAACGCGAGCTGAATACAGTTACTTGATTTTTGTATTCTGATTACGTAATGCAGTTACATGTATTCCGTTACAACCCAACCCTGAAAACAACGAACTAAAATAACAAGCTAAAATAATCAAAACTTATGGGACACCAGGCAATCACCCAATCACAATCACTCACACCAAACAATTCAGATTCTCACAGACACCCAATCAGCCAATTGACTTCCAATCAATTGCCTGATTGACACCAATTAAATAATAATTAAATCAACTATGGCCTTTGGAGCAACCTTCCGGATGACAGTTCACTCTCACGCCCTGTGAGAGTGCCAAACCTGCCCCCGGAAAGTCTCCCTGCTCCAAAGGCCTCCTCCACATGTAACACACAGGCAACCATGCCACTCCCACGTGGCCGAGACCGATGCCCTCCACAGGGTTAAATGTAGGACTTTTCACTTTTACTGGAGTAATATTTTTTTATTTTATCAGTATGGCTTAGAAAAGTGCCAGTGTTGGCGGGCTGTGTGACGAATGCTCGGCAGTGCATAACATAATTGACGTATAGTAGGTACAATTGGCTGCAAATTGGGAGAAAACTGGGAAAAATAAAAATAAAAATAATAAAATGTCATCGTTTCAACAATAAAAGCAGTATAAAATTGAGGCAGTTAATGCGATGCCTCAAACTAACAGGCTAAGGTCAGGTAACAGCAAATTACTGCAGAACTGTATTCATTAAGCTGAAGGTTAGCTAACGTGGAAGCTTACTCCAAATGCTTTTGAGATTAGTCGAGTCCTTTGATCACCGACAGTATCTTTATTCCTGGAAGACACAAGGTACACTGGACAGACAGATTTTTATTTTCTTATTGAAACTGGAAATTATTAATAGATACTTGTATGAGCTAAAGCTGACTTTTCTTCCATCTTATGCATTTATCAATGTTTGTCTGAGTGTGGAGTGCGTGCTTTTTTAAAACACACATTTTTCTTAACGCAGTTTTTGGTTCTGTGTGCAGCAGCTGTAGTTTAAGTGAGCTGTGTGATGATAATCATGTAAAGTGATAATTTCATGCTGTAGCTTTAGTAATGAATATCAGCTCATTAATGTTGTAAGAAAACTTTCCTACCAATTCCAATAAGTATTCAAAATGTATTCACTTCAGGTTTATTAAAGTAACTGTATTCAGATTACTCGTTTTTCAAATGCTTGAGCTGAATACAGTTGCTTGTTTGTATTCTGATTACGTGTGCAGTTACATGTATTCCGTTACAACCCAACCCTGAAAACGAACTAAAATAACAAGCTAAAATAATCCAAAACTTATGGGACTACCAGGCAATCACCCAATCACAATCACTCACACCAAACAATTCAGATTCTCACAGACACCCAATCAGCCAATTGACTTCAATCAATTGCCTGATTATTTTCCAATTAAATAATAATTAAATCAACTATGGCCTTTGGAGCAACCTTCGGATGACAGTTCACTCTCGCGCCTGTGAGAGTGCCAAACCTGCGGAAAGTCTCCCTGCTCAAGGCCTCCTCCATGCTGCTGCAAAAAGGCAACCATGCCACTCCGTGGCCGAGACCGATGCCCTCCACAGGGTTAAATGTAGGACTTTTCACTTTTACTGGAGTAATATTTTTATTTTATCAAGATATCGGTACTTTGACTCAAGTAAAGGGTTTGTGTGTACATCGTCCACCACTGATTTTATTTTCCAATTGAAGGGAGGGAGATCAGTTCCCAACCACCATGGATCAGTTGAGGCTTATTGGAATACGAACAACACTTTTAAGCATTAGAAATAAAGTAAATAAAATAGTAATGACAATGCGCACCCGAGCAGATATTCCTACTCAGACCAATTGAATACTATTGGATCTGTGCAAAACTACACC
>JAINUG010001275.1:0-26230 GCA_029706075.1 Aldrovandia affinis
AGAAGTGAGCTAATTAGTGAAATCACCTGGTGTAGTGCATTGCAGTTGCAACAAAAACCTGCATACACTAAACCCTAAATGGGATGAAGTTGACACCTGTGCTAATACAGGAACATTTTCTGTTTTCCCTCCCATTATAATTCTCGCGCGATTCAGATTATCCTAGCCAGTGATTGGCTAATCAATCTCCACAGCCAGGAACAGGACGGCCTTTTTAACAGGACTATTCTGCCATGTTCTCTCGTCTAGTCTGTCTAAACCAGCGTATAGCTCAGGGGTGGGCAATTCCGGTCCTGGAGGGCCGGTGTGTGTGCAGGTTTTGTTTCTACCAATTACCCTGGCTCATTTAGCGAATTAGTTGGATACGCCAATGCTGGTTCACTTGCAGATTAGACCATAGTAACATGCTTCATATGGGAACACAAGAACAGTCTTCAGCTGTCATTCATGGGCTTATCAAGAAATTTGGTAAAATGGAGTATGGAGATTGGGGCCAATTAAATAATTATGAGCAGAAGTTGGGATGAAATCCAGAAACAGATGCGGCCCTCCTCGCCCACCCCTGGACTATAGCTGAAGGCAGAAATGACCTTTTTTTTTTTTTTTTTTTCTGATTTTATCCCATTTTCTCCCAATTTGGTAGCCAATTAGACCCGCTATTTTTCGTCAATCCCCCTAGTAATGTGAGTTCGCTGCCGTAGTCCTGCGACCGGTAGTGACGAAGGCGAAGTGACGCCTCTTCCGAGACGTCACTCGCCAAGCCGTCGACCGTAACCCCGGTACTTACAGGGCCACTATACGCAGCGAACGTCACGTCGGCTTCCCTCCCCCCTCCCTGGGGCGGACAGCCAATCGCCGCCCCTGGTGGCACTCCCGGCCAAAGCCGACACTTGGCGAGACGGGGAATTGAACCCCGGTCTCCGTGGCCAGCGTCGGACGTTGTAACCACTGGACCACGCGGGAGGCCAGAAATGACCTTTTAATGCATCATTATTAATTATTATTATAAGTGCTTCTCTTATTTCTGTGGTTCCTCCAGTAGAGGAAGAATAATAATAATAACAATGTGAGGATGAAGGCTGACAATCCACACACAGCTGGAATCCATCTACGATCTGAAAGAAAATTAAAAAAATGATGTAATCACAGACCACATTGTTTCAATTGCTTCATTATTACAAGTTTTGTGATTTTATTTTCCATAAAGCATTATTTCTTCAGAAGGGTATATTTTGGTGATGCATTCTTCATTCTTCAGATTTACAACTTATTAGTTATAACAAAAATGACTTGCTCTGTGATGGGATGAAACGCCATGTGATATGCATTCACATTTGTTCATGTTAGGGTTTTGCTTTCTACCGTTCCCTCCTCTCCTATCTATCATATCCACCTTTTTTAAATTCATGTTGATAGGTACTCAAGGTTGGGAATAACCTCACCAGTGCACCCAGATCTAAATAAAAGTAGAAATCTCCACCCATCAGAGGTCCCATGGGTGATGCATAATTGGCCATAGAATCGCCATTAGATGGAGGGTTTCGGTCCGCAGGGAATTACCTGCTATGGTTGGCCAAAAGGCTCATAATATTTATTTTTTATTTAAACCTTTATTTAACCAGGAAGTCTCATTGAGATTAAAATCTCTTTTTCAAGAGAGACCTGGCCAAGGTAGCAGCAGTAGGCCTACACAATAGTTACAGACAATACAACAGTCAACGGTACATACAACAATACACAGAGACGGCTATTCAGTCTGGAGGAAACATGGCATCTCAAAAACATTTACATTCCTCAGTTACAATGTCTTGTATGAGACTTTTAAAATCACCCAGAGGTATGAGATTAACTAACTTCAGCCCTTCCTGTAGATTATTCCATGCCCACGGTGCATAATAGGAAAAAGCAGTTTTTCCCAGTTCTGTACGAGCCATGGGAACTTTTAGAGTAAACATTTCCGGGAGCGTAGCGAATAGCTGCCTGAGTTCAGGTACAACAGAGAACAAAGGTAGAGAGGTAGTTTACCTAGCAACGCTTTATAAATAAAAACATATGAATGTTGCAGTCTGCGTGTAGCCAAAGATGTCCAGCCCACCAATTGATAGAGTGTACAGTGGTGAGTTAAAGACTTTGCATTAGTAATAAAACGTAGGGATGCATGATACACTGAATTAAGGCTCTGTAAGACAGTGGAAGCTGCATGCATGTACACAAGATCACCATAATCAATTACAGACATAAAAGTAGCTTGGACAAGTTTTTTTTTGGCATTAAAAGAAAAACAAGATTTGTTCCTAAAATAAAAGCCAAGCTTTATCCTAAGCTTCCTGACCAAGTTGTCAACGTGTACTTTAAAAGAGAGCCTGTCATCCAACCAAATACCCAAGTACTTATACGAGGGCACCCTTTCAATAGATTTACCTTCGGATGTTAAAATGCTGTGCTTATCAAGCGGCTCAGAACGGGTTCTTGTAAAAATCATGAACTTTGTTTTCTTGGCATTTAAAACCAGCTTCAAGCTGCACAGAGCAGCCTGTATGGATTGAAATGCAGCCTGCAGCTCTTGAATAGCCAGATCTACGGTGGAGGCCTCTGTGTAGACAACAGTGTCATCCGCATAGAGATGTATTTTTGCCTGAGTGGCCTTACCCGAATCATTAATGAAGATGGAGAATAGAATAGGTCCCAAAATGGAGCCTTGGGGGACACCTTTAATAATATCCAGAAACCCAGATTTGTGGCCATCAGCATAGACACATTGTGTTCGATCTACCAGATAGTTTCTGAACCAGTAAACAGTCTCAGAACTAAAACCAATATTCATGAGTCTGTTTAGCAGCAATTTGTGATCAACTGAGTCAAATGCCTTAGAAAGATCAATAAATATAGCAGCACAATGCCTTTCCTTTTTGTCAAGTGCTTTAATGATATCATTGGTCACACTCATAACAGCAGTAATAGTGCTGTGGCCAGATCTAAAACCAGACTGAGATGCACTTAAGATGTTATTTTCAAGCAGAAATTGCTTTAGCTGCAAATTTACTTGTGTTTCCAAGATCTTTGCCAGAATTGACAGTTTGGAGATGGGGCGGTAATTGTTCAGGTCTGAGGAGTTTCCACCAGATTTTAGGTATTGAGTTGGTTGAGAGACTCAAATTAAAAACATGAGCAAGGGGCTCTGCAATTATGTCCGCTGCTACTTTTAAAAGATATGGATCCAAATGATCAGGACCCGCAGACTTTTGGTGTCAATGTCTTTCAGAGCTTTACAGACCTGAGCAACAGAAATGGGCCTAAAATAAAATAAATCTGTATGTAGCTCAGATACCGTAGTGGCAGAACTTAGAGGAGATGAGCTGGTATTTGAGTTGCTAAAAAGATTCAAGATTCAAGATTTTTATTTGTCACATACACACACGGGGTGTGCAGTGAAATGGAAAGTGACAATGCTCAACGAAAAAAGTGCAAAAGTACACAGTATTTACAGTAAAAAGACAATAGAATTATTACAAAAATTAAAGCAATACAATATATATAATTATTACAATAAGTACAGCAAGAGCTCTTATATAAAAAAACAACAACACAATATATACATTAAGAGCACTTGGAAATGGAGGAAATTATGTGTGGTCATTACGTGTGTGTGTGTGTGGGTGTGCATAAGAGGGCAGTGTGTGTGTCTTGGTGGGGCCCTGGTGAGGTCAGAGTTCACAGTCCTGATGGCCTGAGGAAAGAAACTCCGTCTCAGTCTCTCTGTTTTGGCAGCGTGACTACGGAGGCGCTTGCCTGACCGCAGCAGCTGAAACAGTCCGTTGTTGGGGTGGTGAGGATCCTTCATGATCCTGCGGACTCTGGTTCTGCACCTCCTGGTGTATAAGTCCTGCAGGGTGGGAGTGTAGTTCAGTAGTGCGTTCAGCCGAACGCACTACTCTCTGCAGAGCCTTCCTGTCCTGAGCAGAGCTGTTGCCAAACCAGGCGGTGATGCTTCCGGTCAGGATGCTCTCTACAGCTCCAGAGTAGAAGGACTGAAGGATCCTCCGGGAGACTTTAAATTTCCTCAGCTGCCTGAGGTGGTAAAGCGCTGCCTCGCCTTTCTCACCAGAGTGTCAGTGTGTGCTGTCCATGTGAGGTCTTCGGTGATGTGGACCCCCAGGTATTTATACCTGCTCACCCTCTCCACAGTGGTCCCATTAATCCCCAATGGTGAGTACGTCCTCTGTTGTTGTGTCCTCCTAAAGTCCACAATCAGCTCCTTAGTTTTGGTGACATTCAGGAGGAGGCTGTTGTCTTGGCACCAGAGTGACAGATCAGCAACTTCCTCCAGGTAGGCCTTCTCGTCGTTGTTGGAGATCAGGCCCACCACCACTGTGTCATCCGCAAACTTAATGATGGAGTTGGAGCTGGACCTGGCCACACAGTCATGTGTGTACAGGGAGTACAGTAGGGGCTGAGGACGCACCCTGGGGGATCCTGTGTTCAGGGTGAGGGGGTTGGAGGTGTGTCTGCCCACCCTGACCACCTGGGGCCTGGCGGTCAGGAAGTCCAGGATCCAGGCACACAGGGGGGCGTTCAGTCCCAGCTCAATCAACTTGCCAGCCAGTCTGGTGGGGACTATGGTGTTGAAAGCTGAACTATAATCAATGAACAGCAGTTCCGGCTGTCCAGATGAGAGAGTGTGGTGTGCAGTACCTGGGAGACAGCATCATCCGTGGATCTGTTTGGACGATAAGCAAACTGCAGCGGGTCCATGGAGCAAGGAGGAAGGCGCAGATGTAGTCCTTAATCAGCCTCTCAAAGCATTTCATGACCACCGAGGTGAGGGCCACCGGTCGATAGTCATTCAGGCATGCTGGAGAAGCATTCTTGGGCACAGGGACAATAGTGGATCTCTTGAAGCAGGCGGGGACCACAGACTCAGCCAGGGAGATGTTGAATATAGTGGTGAACACTGGAGCTAGCTGGTTAGCACAGGTCTTCAGTACTCGCCCAGATATGCCATCTGGACCAGCAGCTTTCCTGGTGTTCACCCTCGTTAGAGCCCTCCTCACACTGTGCTCGGTCACCGAGAGCGTGTGTACGTCCCCAGCGGTAGAACTCACTTCGGCTATGCTAGCAGTGTTGTTGTTAGCCGGCGAGCTAGCGCTGTTGTTGCTAGCCTCAAACCGTGCATAAAATGAGTTCAGGTCGTCCGCTAGGGACGCGTCGGCACTCACCATTGCGGGGTCTGCCCTGGTAGTCTGTTATAGTCCGTAGCCCTGCCATAGGCGTCTGGTGTCGCGCTGCTCCATCTGCGACTCCACTCTGTCTCTGTACCTCCTCTTAGCCTCCTTCACCGCCCTTCTCAGTCCATAAGACGCTGCCTTGTGCTCGTCCATGTTGCCGGATACAAGACCGGAGTTATAGGCAGCAGTGCGGGCATTCAAAGCGTCGCCCGGATGGATTTATCAACCCACGGTTTTTGGTTAGGAAAATACCTAACTTTTACCGTGGGGACAATGATATCCACTAGCGTTGCTATGAAGCTCGTTACTACTTCCGTAAACTCGCTGCGCCCCTGGAACTGGATTGAACATGTCCCAGTCGACGTCACACAGAGCGTCCTGTAGCTCAGCCTCTGAATGGTCAGACCACCGCTTTACGTCCCTCGTCACTACCGCTTCCCGTGCTATCCTCTGTTTATACTCCGGCAGCAGGAAAATGGCGGCATGGTCTGATTTGTTTAACGGAGGTAGAGAGACAGCCTTGTAGCCTCTCTTGAACGGCGTATAGCAGTGGTCCAACGTTCTTTCCCCTCTGGTAGCACACGTAATGTGCTGGTGAAAGTTCGGCATAACTTTCTTTAGGTTTGCCCTATTAAAGTCCCCAGCCACCACCATAGCCGGGGCGGGATGCTTGTTCTGATGCCGACATAACACGTCCTGTAGGTCCGACAGTGCTACGCCGGTATCCGCATCTGGTGGTATGTAGACGGCTGTGGTGATGACCGAGCGAACTCCCGGGAAGGTAGAATGGACGGCATGAGATCGTCAGATGTTCCAGGTTCGCGAGCAGGAACGAGAAAGAGTCTTAATGTCCTTGGGGTTGCACCACTTGTTGTTAATCATGAAGCAAACCCTCCACCCTTAGATTTGCGGACTCTTCCGTTCTATCCGCACGGAAGACGGAGAAGGTTCGGTTGGGCATATGGCTCGATCCGGCACCACCGGGGTCAGCCATGTTTCCGTCAGACAAAAAAGATGTTACAATCCCTCATGTCCCGTTGGAATCTAATCCTCGCCCTAACATCATCCAACTTATTTTCCAGAGACTGGACGTTAGCAAGAAGAATGCTGGGCAGAGGTGGACGGTGGGCTTGAACTCAGTCTGTTCCGAATTCCGCTCCGTTTTCCCGATGTTTCCTCCTGCGTCTCTCCCGTAGATCGTCTCCATTGTTGTGGCTCGCTCGTACAATCTCTGCCGCCACTCTGGGTCGAAGGAAAAAGTGGACAAAACCCTTTGTTGTGCGGGAAAGGTTTATGTCCAAAAGTGTGCTGCGTCCGTATGTAATTAGTGCCGGTATATTTGCGCAAAGAAATATATTAAAAACAACCATAAAAACTAAAAAAACGCACAATCTCCGCGGAGCTACCACGACGGCGTCTGGACACGGCCGCGCCATCCTTCCTGGCCCAGACCAGCATTGATGAAGTGCTTGTTAAACTCAGTGACCATAGCAGCTTTATCCTTCAATTCATCTGAATTAACCAGAATGTGTTCAGGGAGACCTGAAGCAGAATTTGCACCTGACAAGGATTTTATTTGTTTCCAAAATTGAGGGATTATTTCAGTTCTCTGTAGTAGATTTTAAATAAAACTCTGATTTAGATTTCTTTATCAACAAGGTGCATTTGTTCCTTAGGGCTCTAAAAGCAGTCCAGCAGTGGAGTCTGAAGATCTAGCTTGGGCCCAGGATTCGTTTCTCTGTCTAATTAGATCTGCCAGACTGCCCGAGAACCAGGGATTGTCCCTGCCACTGATCCTGAATTTTTTGATTGGGACATGTTTATGAGAGAGAGCCAAGAATATTGATTGAAAATAACCCCATGCCATTTCAACATCTGGGATCATTGTGATTCTGTTTAGATCACTGGAGTGTAGGTCATGCAAGAAAGCCTGCTCTTCAAATCTTTTGAAATGTCTTTTAAATACAAAACGGGGCTTTACCTTGACCATTTTTGTGTCCCTAACACAACCAATTGCACAATGATCACTAACATCATTACAAAAAACACCAGTTGAGGTGTATTTGTGTGGTGTGTTCGTTAAAATTAAATCTAGCAGAGTCGATCTATTTTGCACTTTAGGATTTAGTCTAGTTGGGACATTAATGAGTTGCACAATATTCAAGGAATCACACAAATCTTTAAAACAATCTGAGGCCCGTGTAAGCCAGTCCCAATTGAGGTCACCTATGAGGATGAATTCTGCATCATTCAGTTTATGTAAAATATCTGAGAGTGAAGTAAGTGCATCCTTTGAGGCAGACGGAGGTCCAACGCAACCAACCACAGTAATATGGGAGTCCTTTGACATGCTCACGTTAATGGCAAGTAGCTCAAATTGTTTAGGTTTGGTAATAGATAAAGTTGCAAAGCTACTTAAATTGGAGCTGACATAAACTGCGACTCCTCCGCCTTTACCTGTACGATCAGTTCTATAGACTTTATACCCATCAATAGATATTAGGTCATCCGTTATCGATTTATTGAGCCACGTTTCAGATAAAACTATGATGTCAGCGTTTGTCGTATTTACCCAGATTTTAATCAAATCGAGTTTGGAGACAAGACTTCTGACATTTAAATGTAGGAAACTAAGGCCGGACCTACCTTTAAGATCCGAAGGAGTCGGTAAACATTGCATAGAAATGCCGGGCCCAGGATTGGGTTGAACATTCCCAGATAACAATAACAGAAGCATAATAATGCATCGCAATTTCAGTTTCAGTTTCGCAGCGGACGCGTTTTTTCCTGAAACAGCGTCATCATCAACAAAGTGGGAGTCCTTTGAAACAATAAAATAGTCATTTAAAAGCATTAGATTGCGTAAATACACGATCTCATTCACTTGCTTTAGGGACTGGTAAAACATGGATTGATTGGAGGGACTGATTGACTGATGAAACTGACAGGACGTTCTCGTCGGGGTGTTTGAGAATTGTCCGGAGTGTAACAAAATGAACTCGCTCACCTGACTTTGCCCATAAAGTCCATTTGATCCAGAATTGCACTGAATAAGCAACACACATATGAATAAATACATGATGCTTTCTTGGATTTTTATGTAGCCCACTGTCTGTTTAGTGAAGTTGTAGTATCCTGTAGCACCGTGCGATAGCAAGCAGCCTCACCACACGCGCGGGTGGCCAGGTCCACCCTCGCAGTGGAGCCAGTAGCGTAGCTCCCCGGGTAGATCCGGGTAGATTCTCCGACCTCGACGCAGTTCAGAAATCTGCCAATCTGGCAACCTCACCACCGCTCGTAAAATCGATTAGCCTACAATCGACGCGCAACCAGGCACTCCAAGATAGTAATCCAGTGGATGAAAGAGCAAGACTTCATAAAAATGTAAAATAAAGTTCAACTGTGTAGACTAGCAATCCTAGGATTTTTAATTATTCCATCCTGGGAATTCAGCTACTCCACTTTCCAGATGATTTTCAGACAAGCACCCGATGCAGTGCTAGTGAGCCCCAATAGGTACTGTACTCCAGCAGCTGTAGTGTAGACGCGGTCTCAGGTAGGCCCCGAGAGAGTAGGTCACAATCAATCAGCAGGCCACGAGTCAGCCCGAGTTATGATATCTTTCAAATTTATTAAATAAAAAATAAAAAATAAAAAGTTTTCTTTAAAGCTGCAAACTTGAAGTGAAATGTTTGTTCTTTAGGTAGTACCACTTTCTTCAGGCAGAACTAGGCTATACAACATCAAACTAAAACATAAACTCAGACCTTAGGGACTGACACACAAACAGTAGACTGACTGGCTGCCATCTTGGATTCGGAATTCACTACTGAATAGTACTACTGCATATCTCTGGATCAGCGTGTAAATTCTTAAAACGTGTTTGAACCTTTATCAAATGCGTTTGATAAGTATATCGAATGCTTTTCATATGATTATCTAACGCATTTGATATTAACAAACACGTTTGGTAAAGGTTCAAACGTGTTTGTTATTATGAGCCCTTTGGCCAACCATGCATATCACGAGTGACTCTTCTGCTCAAATGGGTGCCAATAATCTACTTGTTTCAGCTGCCCTAGTAGTGCAAACCTCAAACAGTAGATGGTAGCTTTGCTAGCAGATTGCAGAGTGCTAAAAAGGGGTCAACTAACTGCATGCATATTCGATGATGTGCATGCTAGTTTGTGCCATTGAGAATGGGGGGGAGGGGGAAGGGGCAATTGTCCATATTTACTTCACCTTGTGGCTGCTGGATGGAGCAGACTCCCCGGTCAATAGGGTCACTGGTGGCTCTGCTGACAGGGTTCTGGGCTGTGCACGTGTATGTTGTGGATTCAGATGGAGGGAGAGGGTACATCTCCATTGTTTGGCCCATGTGCACACAGCTGCCATTGCCAGCAGGGGGCACAGTTTCCCAGCTGTATGTCACTTCAGTCCCCCGACTGCTGGAGCAGCTCAGACTGATGTTATTGCTCCGACACTCAGCTGTGATGTTGGGTTTAGAGACGCACTCTACAGGAAATCAGAGTCAATTGAATTAAATGCTAATTCCATTTATTTACATGCTGATATTCTAGAAACTTATATTTAAATATACCCTTAGAGCTAACAATATGACTATTTGAACTTCTCACCGCGAGACCGGATCGGCAGAACCAGAACCAGCCTGTGTTCAGTGTGGGATAGTTATGCTATCTATAACATTTTGTAATGCAGCCTACCGTGCCATGTTATTATCTGCCTTGCATGCTGGCTAGCTTGTTATTAAAAATTGAATGATACAAAGTTAATGTTAAAGACTAAGGTGGTTAGCTATAATAAGTTAGCCACTTCATTAAATCATACAAACACACTGATCATAATAAGAAAAAGCGCTAGCTGACCTGTTTTATGATCGCTATTTTTATTCGAGTCACAGCTCATGTTTATTACATAAACTTAGCTGGTTAGATAGCTAGCTAAACAAGATCGTAACATGAAACATCAATAATAACCTCATAAAATTGCAATATTATTTAGGAAAATAGCAACATTTTACTCACCAAAAATCCTTATTATTTGTACACAAAATCCATCCTCCTTTCTTTCTATCGCCATCGAAGCTAATGCTGAAAGTCGAGCCTGCCCTGTCGTATTTCTGGCATAAGTTTTAATTCGCTTTAGGGTTGAAAATGTCCGCTCAAACGTCTGAATCACAGACTGATGTTAATTATATTTTGTCCATGAATACTTATTAAATAATTCCAAATGGTCTGTCCGCTTCCTTTCATAGCTTTTCCCATGGCTGCGCTCCTTCCAGACGTGTATTTTCATATTAAAGCATTTAACCAATCACATTACATCATAGTCAGACACTCTCTGACTATCCAATCAAAAGGGTGTGAATACGCTGCCACTGTAGTTTTAAAGAGTATAAAAGTATATGTATATATAATATATTTAAAAGTATATTTGCTTTCTCAACTATTCTAGTAATCTATAATAAAATAGCATGCACTCTCCATCACAATTAAATACAGTATTCACTACACTGAATAACATACTATGCAGATGCAAAAACTTTCACACAAATGTGAAACCTTCTTTCTGCACACTTACCAAAAACCTGCAGGTGAAATCTTGAGTACTTGTGGGGTTTGGAGTATTCTGACCTGTACAATGTTCTAATATAATAAAGGCCAGAGTCAGAGAGCTCTGTATTATTCATACGTATTGAGCCATCGTCTTGAATGTCAATGCGATGTTTGTATAAACTCTGTAATTCAGGTACTTTATATTCAGAGTACCAGTAAACTACAATGATGTTTTTAAAAATCAGCTCAATTATGACACTTTGGTTTCTCTCATGTGAGACAGGAAACAGGACGCTCTGCCCCACTGTCACATTGGTGATGGAACCAACAGCTGCCACTGCAATCCTCTCAGAACTCCCACACTGGTACACTGTAACACAGAGTTGGGGGTTATGCACACTGTAACACAGAGATGGGGGTTATTTACACTAACACAGAGATGGGGGTTATTTACACTGTAACACAGAGATGGGGGTTATGCACACTATAACACAGAGATGGGGGTTATTTACACTGTAACACAAAGATGGGGGTTATTTACACTGTAACACAGAGATGGGGGTTACACTAACACAGACATGGGGGTTATTTACACTAACACAGAGATGGGGGTTATTTACAGTGTAACACAGAGATGGTGGTTAGTCACACTGTAACAGAAGGGTTGTTGTTGCCTGTTGAGGAGGAAGGTACCCTGAAACTGGGACTGAAACTCTCCCTCACTGGGAGTCACTATAGCCGAATATGTGTTGCCCTGTGTACACTGACATGGTCAGGATTTGATTGCAGAACATGCAACACTGCAGCAGGGTCAATTGGTTTGAACTGGATATGCAATATGGTTTAAAATAATGATTATTTGCAATTAAATTCAATCTGAAATAGTAGCACACCTGTGGCACAAAATTACTGCTAACTAACCCCCCCCACTCAGAAAACGCTGTTGCACATCGCTAAAGATACCCTTAAATGATTCTTGCTGTAGCTCTTAAATAATGATGCAGAACACCTTGTATCCTGCACACCAACACACTCAACTAAAACTCAAATTCCAAATACTAAGTGTGCTCAATTCCTTTCCCATATGACCTCTTACTAACATTTAAAGCCCAGTTCTCTCTCCCTGAAGGCGTTTTCTTCAATGTGCACTGTCACCATTTTTCACTCTCTCTGCCATGTCAATTTATTATCAGATTAGCGCAAGTAATTTAATAAATTAGTAGTACCTTTTGGTGACTGATTGCCGATCACTTGAGAAAGAGCTGAAAAGGCATGCATAAAGTTAACATTTATTTTACAAGTTTTAAGATTATTGTATATAAAATGAATGGGCTCCAAGCTAAAAACATAGTGAAAATTGAAAAATGTTAATTATCTAGTGTATGAAGCATGATTACAGCAGAGACCCATCTTGATATTTTGAGACGGTTGCTTTGATTGTTCATTCTTTATAACTGTAAAACCATCCTGTAAGAGTAAAAAATACCTGTAAACCCTTAACCTCTACCAATTTGCCAAACTCAAAGTTGTGGAGTCAAAATCCATTTTGTGATATTGGAGAATCGTCAGAAGTGAAATGCGAGGCAGGTTTGCCCGTAGCCTGGGCGATGTCGGTAGAGGTTAAATGCCTTTCGACCGATTTGGACCGTGACAAGGGCGGGTTAAATGACATATTGGCGAGCCAGTGAGGTTTGTGCCGGAATATAGCGCTCGATTCGCCACGACATTAAATATGCTATC
This sequence comes from Aldrovandia affinis, assembly GCA_029706075.1. NCBI lineage: Eukaryota > Metazoa > Chordata > Actinopteri > Notacanthiformes > Halosauridae > Aldrovandia > Aldrovandia affinis. The sequence goes on from JAINUG010001275.1 coordinate 12,542, forward strand.
GGCTTCCGGTGCAATGAAATGACACCTTATCGACCTCCATTGAAACGAACAAATGGCCACGCTCGCCACGTGGAGAGAGCGAAAGAAAAAACAAACAAACATTTCTACTTAACTATAAAAATATTTTAACGTAAAAGGGTGTCATGATTAGAATTAAACTAACTTTTATCAATATCCACTAATAAGTGTACTAAGTGAAAGTATTTAAAGTGTAAAAGGGTGTAAGAAGTGGAAGTCACCTAGCCCGCTGAGGCGACATCAACGTAATATTAAAGTCAGATAACATTAGCTTACTAGTCAACATATCAGCATTTGCGTTAGTTGCATCAGTTACTTGCATGGTGTTGGTTAGACAGATAGGCCATATGGCTGCACTGTGCATTCGATTCAATTGCTCCTTATAAACAGTGATTTATATGTAACGTAACATAATTTGCCGCCTATACTAACAGGCTGGCTCGTTATGTTTTCAAATTCAAGTTTTTTTAACTTGAGGAATGCATCTCTTACACTACACTCTCGACAGGACGCTAGCGCCGGTGGCCAGCTTCGGACGTTTAAACCGCTAGAACACGCAAATAATTTTTGGGTAAAAAAGAGGCAGCCGCATACCATACCTGTAACACTGAGAAGGAAAAGGTTACAAATTAAAATGTAATATCGATTAAGCCAGCATTATAATCATATGGCCATTAGCTTCTTGATAAATGAAAACCATGTAACGCAACTCACAGCCGTCGGATATAAGGTTTCCACCTTCCACATTCTTCCACACTGGGCATATACTGAAAATGTATGCATTCACTACTGTAAATCGCTTTGGATAAAAGCGTCTGCTAAATGGCGTATATTATATTATACTTTGCTGCTGCTGCTTGCTGCTGCTGCTTGCTGCTGGAGGGAGGAACATTCCACCAGCCAATCCAGCGAGTCCCTCCCTCCGCCAGCTCCAGCCAATCCAGCGAGTCCCTCCCTCCCTCCCTCCGCCAGCTCCAGCCAATCCAGCGAGTCCCTCCCTCCGCCAGCTGGTTTGTGGGATCCAATCCAGCTGGCGGAGGATCCCACAAACCAATCCTCCGCCAGGATTGTGCGGAGGGGGACAACCGGTTAGCCAATCCCTAACAGCGGTGAATGAATGACTGACTGCACTCCCCCATTTGAGGAATGCCGGTTTGGACAAACCTCATGGTGGACAAGACTTGTCGTACCTTGTCGAGCAGGGTAAACTGGTGGCACTCAGGCGCGACGGGGAATCGAACCCCGGTCGCCGTGGCCAGCGTCGGACGTTTAAACCACTAGACCAGGCGGGAGGCGCAAATAATTCATTTTGAGGTGATAATGCAAGGGTTAAGCGCATTGGAAAAAAAACACGAGCAAGAGAACTCGGAGCTGCAACAGAAGAAGAAGGAGGAGGAGGGAAATGCACCCGCAGCCGGACGGCACGAGACAGAGTTCACTGGCAGAGTCTTTTCGGTGTATAGTAGTGAAATTAATATTTTAGTCAAATTGGATCTTCAGCTATTTTAGTCAGATTGGATCTTCAGCTGTTGGTTAATGTTACATTTTCAAACTGTAAATTAAAATTGATTGAATTGGGTGATGGGGAATTGTAAAAATGTCCCCAATTATGTCTCAGCTGTCATATACGTTTTCGTTATATAAAATATAAATATACAATCAAACAATTGAAAATGATCGATTTATCACACAAAAAATATGTCCTTACATGTACATCTCGTACGTTATTAAAACGATAGCGATTGTAATAGATTCAGATCCGGCGGCGATTTAATACAAACGGAACTCTTTGAGGTAGGTCCATGTTTCCGCTGTGAGGGGATGTATTTTGATGTTGCCCCATAGGAAGCATGGGTTATGATATTGCACGCTAACCTTAATAAGTTCTTACGTGTGCTATGAGGGCGAATTGTATGTTTCTTTACGTTTATCACACGAGTAAACACACAGTTTAAAGGTAAGGAATGCGCCCTCATAAACCTCTGTAGCTGTGTAAGGAAATATTTTGTTATCAGAAGAAGGCAAGTTAGATAGCTATCCAGAGCTAACAGTAATCTCTCAAACTCTTCCCTAGCTTTTGCAAGATTAAATTCAGTTGAATAAAAATTTGCAGTAGTAACGTGTCTTCTGCATATGTATATCATTGTCTGTTATGCTGTAACTCTAAAAATGAATCTCTAATGTGGAACTGGGTAAGAATGTCTGGATAAGAACGTCTGCTAAATGCCTGTAATGTAATATTTTTCTCCGTGGCAGGCTATATTTCTCGTATTGAAAACCTTGCCGTAACTTGTGACTTAACATTTGCGTCAGAGATATTGACAGAATGCCTACATTTAGTCATTTTAGCAGACGATCCATGTCTATAGCTTGAGGACAATCACGCATGAAATGTGTCGCCTTTCACTCACGATTGTCAGTTATTAAACCCAACAACAGCAGCACACCATGTCTTTTAGAAAAACAAACAATTAAATGCCAGAGGTGGCTGTAAGACTAACCTATGTTTCATGTCTGGATTTTAATCAACAGGGAAACTGCAGAAATGTATTTGTCAGGTCGTTTGGAGGACCTCCAAATAAGGGAGGGGGATACGGTGGGCCACCTCTCAGCCAGCTCCGTGCGTGAGGTTCATTCCTGGGTCCAGGAGCGCCTCCGAGTCGCGGGCTCGTCTGTAGAACAGGGATCGGACACCTTGAAGAGCGTCCAGCAGCTGTTTGAAAGTGCAGACGGTCACTTGCTCTTCTCTGAGTGCTGCGCCAACGAGGGCACCGACCTGGGGGCGGCGTACGTGGACCTCGTGAGCTCTCTGACTCGGTTCGCCGCGTTGCCGCTGTGCGAGGCGGACAGCGGCGATCTCCCGGCCGGCGCTTACGCGCGCGTCCCCGACAAGGCCCGCGCGGTCTGCGCAGTGCTGCTGGCCCTGAGTCGCGCGCTCGCCGCCGAGAGAGAGACTCCACTTTGCCGCGGTGCCGCCGCGCGCGCTCCCACGAGCCCTCTCGCGCGCGCGCTCGCGCCTCCTCTCTTTGTGTTTGCGGCCACTCACCAGCAGGATCAGCCGTGGACCAGTGAGTCCTCCAGAGCGGCAGCTTCTGAGCTACTGGCCTCGCTCGTCCAGGGGGGCGGCTTTGTGTCCAGCACCCAGCTGCTGTGTGGGATTACTGCCGGTGACCACACCGGAGTCCTCGGGGCTGTTTTGGAGATGCTGAAGCCGGAATTGAGCAAGTAAGTCTCCGAATACATAAATCTGGTTCTCTGTGGCTCAGTTGGTAGAGCACAGCGTTGGCAACGCTTAGGTTGTGGGTTCAATCCCCACTGGGGCCACATGTACTGAAAATGTATGCATTCACTACTGTAAGTCGCTTTGGATAAAAGCGTCTGCTAAATGGTGTATATTATTATTATTATTATTATTATTATTATTATTATATTATAAATAGTTTTGTGGGCTGCAAAGCCTATGCCTCCATGCTGGAAACATCCTAGGAATATTTTGAAGTAGGTGAAGAAACATATGCAGTTGTTATCCTCCAGTGCCAAACTGACTGTTAAAACTACTTGTATTTCTGATCAAATAAAAACTTGGTTGCCTCTTCCACTGCAGAGAAAGCTGGAAGCGAAACCAGGCCTCAAAGCATGTCTTTGCCTGGACGCTGATGCAGGTGGGCCGTCCGTGGTTGGCCGAGTTCCTGGACAGGGTCTTTCCTCCTTCCCTTCTCATGTCCGATGACTACCGCACCGAGAACAAAGTGCTGGGGGTGCGCTGCCTGCATCACATCGTACGCAATGTGGTGAGGAACACCGCCCCCACTCACCCCCCATTCTTGGAAGTGACCTCAGCATGGCAGCATCTTTCTGACATCCTCAGCAAACAAAGACCACTGGTGTTGTAGTGTCTGATATTGATATCTTATCTCTGTCTCGCCTGGTTAACTGCCACCTTCCTCATTTTCAGCCTGCAGCTGATCTAAGGCAGTATAATAGGGCCCAGGTGCTGTACCACGCCCTGTTCAACCATCTCTACGTAGCTGAGGCAGAGCTCATACAGGTAAACCACCTGGGGGTTCCGTGGCCTTTTGACAATTCATATCACAGTTTGCCTTGGGGTCGATCCATACGAAATCAGATGGTCTGGAATACAGAACCCAAACTTCAAATTTATTCACGTTTGGTTAAGGAATGCGTATAAATAAATCGGCTTGATTCTGAGGCATGAGTCCATGACCACTGTCCGATTTGCAATGGAACGAACCGTTACCAACATGAGCTGAGACACACTGCAGTGAGTGCAGACACTCATCCTGTGGACTAGCCAAGTGGTCCACTCCACATTCTTAAAATGGAGAGTTCTGTCTCTCTGTCTTCTCTCTAGCTAGGGGTGGCAGTGGCCCAGTGGCAAGCGGAAGGCTGCTGGTTCGAATCCCAGGAAGGCCAAATGAAAAAACAATGAACTGAAAACAGGAAGGCTAGTTCACTTCCTGGGGCACTGCCGAAGTGCCCTTGAGCAAGGCACTGAACCCTAACTGCTCCAGGGGCGCTGTACTATGGCTGACCCTGCACTCAGATCTCTCGTAGGAGAGAAAATACAAATTCCAATTACCTTGTGTGTAACATGGCAAATAAAGGATATTCTTATTCTTAAATATTTGAAGCTGAAACTTTCCAATTTGATGCATAATATGAATATTCATGAACGGGCAAGGCCAAGGGCCATAGGATGACAGTGTGTGTCCTGCCCTTGGACACGCCTTCATGAATATTCATAAAGCAAATATAATACCAGAAACGCCTGTTACCAACCGGAACCTTGTAGTTTGGAAGTAGCAAGAACGGAGAGAAAAGTGAAAATTATTATCTGGTCGGACTATAAAATCTGTGGTGCACACCGGTGTGAACAAGCCTTGGTATGTGAAGGCACCTATGTGGACTTGTGCAAGGTTTCTCCAGTTCATTTGGGACCTAAACAAGTATGTTTGCCATTGGAAGTACTGAAATGGGAACCATTTTCTGTTGGGATTCCAGTGGTGCTGAAGACTGCACTAGCCAGAACATGTCAGCCACAAGAAAAAAGGAATACAGACATTTCTTAAGATTTAAAATCTTGCTTTACTAAACTAGTCATCTAAGTGCTGTACCTGTTTCTGAAGCACAGCGCAGCACAGCACCTTTTAGCTTCCTTTCATTGAAAATGGAACACACTGAAATATCTCCTCTTTAAATCTGTGTCATCCCCCGCCCCACCCCCAACCTCCTTGCTCCACTCAGGTTGTCCTCCCATGCCTGTTGGACCTCCTCTCTGTTCTGGAGAGGGCCCCCGGGAACACGGAGTCGCCCCGGAAACCCAATCGCTATGACAACGTCCTGCGTCTGATCCTCACCCACATGGAGATGGAGCACCGGCTGACCCTGCGGCGGGTGTACGTCCACAACGCTGCCCTCTTCATTGACAGGTGAGCTCCACTCCCTACAGGGGGAACATTACTCACTTTCCATTTCATTTCATCAACTGAACTTCATTTTCGTTCAGCGACATTTACAGACAGGTTGTAACACAGCGCTTAACAATGGACATTTTCCAGAAGGAATAATACTTCTTTAAAAAATTTTTTATAAACAACAGAAAACCCCCCCTAAATTTAGCATATTTGGGGAACGACTGGAAAATAGTGGCCCAACCCCTTAAAAGGGAATCAAGCTGCATCCTGGGAAATATTGGGATGCAGAAAAGACTCGCTCAATAAACACAAGCACATTGGAGAAGATTGTTCCACTGTTAAGGGTGACAGGGCGACGCAGACGGAGCTGAGTCAGATTAATTTAACCTTAATCATTCTGTCCAACCCCACAGTTAAATATAAAAGCTAACTGAGGGTTTTTTTTACTTAAAATATAATTTAGTATATATAAATATAATATAAAATTTGTAATGCCTCATGCCCTCTCTTTGACATTTGCAGTTGGGACTTCATGGAACCTTTCAAATGACGCATTCAGGTCCCGATACCGTACAGTAGAATTGCATGACGCTGATCTCACACATTACACCACTTGTACAACCTGGATGTCTTTCAACCATTTAAAGGAGTTGATCCTGGTACAAAGTGGAATCTTTTCAGAAATGGGATTTCAGTTCTTAATAGTATTGTGCAATGACTCCCCGTATGGAGCTCCTGTTCTGTTACTACAAACAGAACTAGTCTCTCAGTGTCAACAGCTGACCACAGTACCAGAGAAACAAATGACCAATATAAATATCTGGTTTATCAAACCATCCTCTCATATTCAAAGAAACAAGAAAACCAATCATGTCCTTGTCATTGTATCGATGTACAAAACTCGGTGTTATCAATAGTGTTCACCACAGGTAAACTGTCCATTGTGGCTGCACAAGACCACTGTGGACATCTCTTCAAAAGCATGCTGTCGGCAATATGCGCAACCATTTTCTTTTACTGCTACAATTTCCCCGCAGTTCAGTTACCATGACAGTCCTCACGTGTGCGCTCAAGATTCTAAATCAAGTGGAAGCCAAATGAAAGAGCACAACTGCCCCACACTTTCTCTGTGGGAAGAATAGGGTATAATACAATACAATACAATACAATTAGACTTTATATAGCGCTCTTCATGCAAACATCTCAGGGTGCTTTAAAACAGAGTTAAAAATGTTGAACGAGGAATAGGCACATGAAAACAGATAGGCCTTTAGTCTGGATTTAACGTAATCAATTGTAGCCGCACCTCTAGTATGGCTTGGAATTGAGTTCCAAAGTCGAGGGCAAGGACAGCTAAAAGCTCTTCCCCCTCTCCTGTTTTCAGGCGACTATGAGGACAGGTCAGCACTTGCTGAACGCAGAGTACGACTGGGAGTGTAGGGTTCAATCAGGTTCTGCAGGTACAAGGGCCCAAGTCCGTGAAGGGCTTTATAGGTAGTGAGTAAGATCCTAAAATCAACCCTGAATTTAACAGGGAGCCATTGCAGTGACCCAAGAACAGGAGTGCTGTGCTGTGAGCGGCGTGTATGGGTGAGCACTCTGGCTGCTGCATAATAGGCCTAAAATAACACATGATATCTGTGAAACATTGGGTTCAGTGAAACAATGAAATCATGACAAATGAAGCGGACTGGAGCTCTGATTTAGAAGTGTGCATCAAAATGCATTCTAGACCAGGAGTTTCTCTCTGGTAGAGGGCACATTGTGGATAAAAAACCAGACCACTAAAATTGTGAATTGTATTGAAGATGGAACGATATAGAAATGGGGGTAAAAGCAAGTTTGTTGTTGTTGTAAAAATCCCTAATTATTAAATCTTTGAATCCATCTCCCTTTCTAATGGAATCTTGCACAAGAAACTCTGGAGCAGGGTTCCTCAAATCTGGCCCATGAATCCAAATTCGGTCCTGGTTTTCTTTTCTCTCAGGTAGTTAATTGAACAATTAGTGCAAATGATTGGCCAGATTGTCTTCACACCAGACTCCCAGGTAAAGGGAAAAACAGTTGTGCTCGGCCCACAAGGACCGTGATTTGAGTAACCCTGCTCTAAAGAGATGAGGTGGCTTTGGTGAATGATTTTGTCATTTTTGGCCATAGGTTAACTGATTGATTGGCTTGTGGCAGCATATGTCTTTTAACCCAGAATCCTTTTTAATTTGGAATTTAGACACAAGACAAACATCAAGTGTACTTATAATTTCTTTTTTTGTATTGCTCAATTTGGAATGCTTTTCCCACCGTGACCCGTTGTGTCCCAGTTCATTCCAGTTTCCTGGTCTTTTTGGGAAGCCAAATCAGGCAGTGTACAAGGCTAAAATTACAACTGAAATACCGTTCCCTTATGTTGCTAGATGATGATAACCAGATGAACTACTTTGATTATTCTTTGAAACAGAAAAATATTTGTTACATTTTTTTCCACTCTAGGATGGGTATTGTCACTGTTCGCCATTTGAAGAGATTGGAGAGAGTAATTGTGGGATACCTGGAGGTCTCTGATGCCCCTGGAGAGCAGGCCAGACTTGGAATCCTGGATGTTCTTGAAAAGACCATACAGCACGCCTGGCCAAGGTGAGTAGGCCAGGGGGTTTGGGGCACTTTCTCCTAATCGAACTGTCCCCTCAATACTAACCTGGCTAATGCCTGGACTCAAGAGTCCGTGACTTCTTCGTCTGGAGAGGCTCTTTGATGTTGTCGGCACAATGCTTCGGTGAAGAAGGGGCTTTGCCCTGCACTGGGTAGCTTACTCCCTCTTCGAATTGAACATCCTTAAATCATGTTGTGCTTAAGGACTGCCCTGTGACGTTTTGCTCAGCTGCTTTCTGCGTAGGCTACAGTCCAGAGATTCTCGCTGTCGGAGGCGCTGTGCTGGAGGAATGCATGGCACGTTACAAAATGTTTGAAGACTGAAGCAAAAGCAGGGGGAGGAAACAGTTGCTAGTAGGCTTAGTAAGATCAGTGTCAAGTTAAAACAAGCCGAACAGATTATCTCGTGTTGTTTTCTCATTTGCTCATGTTGTAACACCAGCTCCCCCAATTGGAACATGGCAAACTGCGGCCAACGATGCACACATAAATGTTCAACATAGGAGATGTGCCGTGTCAGTTTTGGGGGGCATAGCTAATTGATTTGTGAGACGCCTCGCGCCATGCAAATACTACAGGTAACTGCCAAAATAAAGGAAACGCCAACATAAAGTGTCTTAATAGGGCGTTGGGCCACCACGAGCTGCCAAAACGACTTCAGTGTGCCTTTAGAATAGATTCTACAAGTGTCTGGAGTCTATTGGGGGATGTAACACCATTCTTCCATGGGAAATTCAATCATTTGTTTTTTTGTTGATGGTGGTGGAAAACGCTCTGTCGCCACTCCAGATTCTCCCATAAGTGTTCAATTGGGTTGAGATCTAAGACAGCCATGGCATATAGTTTACATTGTTTTCATTCCCATCAAACCATTCAGTGACCACTCATACCCTGTGGATGGGGGCATTGCCATCCTGGAAGAGACAACTCCCATCAGGATAAAATTTTTATGCCTGACCCTAAGCATGATGGGGTGTTAATTGCTGAATTAACTCAGGAACCACACCTGTATGGAAGCACCTGCTTTCAATATGCATTGCGTCCCTCATTTACTAAAGTGTTTCCTTAATTTTGGCAGTGACTTGTCAGTGAGAACTTCTTGTGTGAGAACCAATCAATGTGCTTCAAATGAAACCTCTTTGCATTTGCATCTTCACATGGGACTGAGTGAGAGTGGGGGGAAAGAAAAAGGGTTTCCAGACCAATGGGCACAAAGCTCGCTGTGTACTGTGGTCTGGGTGTTATCCAGGCCACCTCGATACAGGATGTTGTCCGTCTGCTTCCATGCATGAACTACCATAGCTGATGAGGAAACACACAATGTACATTCTCCCCTTGGCGATGACAGAGTGGAGCGCAGGCTGGACACGCTGGTGCGCGCTCTGTTGAGGCTGCTGGTCGACGTGTCCGCGGACCGCGCTTCATCGCCCCCTGCTGTGAGGGAGGAGCTCCTCGGCAGGGCTACACGCTGCCTGCTGCTGCTGGACCGCTGCACCCAGGGCAAGCTCAAGGTAGGAACCCCTGCAGACGTCACAACCTCCTACAAACCTGCAGCTGTTACCGCATTAGCCAAGGTCTCAGGTGATGATACACCAAGGGTGGCTGAAAGGGCTTTAACTGGAGTATATCCCTGATATTTGAATTGCAGGCAGTATAAATGTGGTATAATGGTTAGGGAACTGCGTTTGTAATGTTAAGGTTGCAGGTTCAATCCCCCAGGTGGGGCACTGCTGTTGTACCCTTGAGCAAGGTACTTAACCTGAATTGCTTCAGTTAATATCCAGCTGCATAAATGGATTGTATGTAAGGAAATGTAAACTGTAAGTCGCTCTGGATAAGAGCGTCTGCTAAATGCCTGTAATATGTAATATATTTGCTAGTTTTACATTGCTAAGTCCTTTTGTGTGTACCGTACTGCCTAATGTGCATAGCCACGCAACCTACAACAAAGCTTTGACTATGTTAAAGTGCTCTAAGATTAACATGTCTGTGGAGCATTTTTCATTTTCATTAAAAAAATAAAACCATTTCCTCCTCTCTCTTCAGGTGCTCCTCCAGGGGGTGGACAGCAGCTGTGCCGACGACACGGTGCTGGCATGCTTACAGAAAGGCACAGATACCAGCTGACAGGGCATGGACAGAGAGGGGCTTAACAGCAAGAGGATTGAACACCAAGCCCAACCCTTCCTAAATTAACTTGTGTACACACGCACGTCCCTGACCATAGGGTGACAGTAGAATCCCACCCGATGAATCCGCACAAAGAGTTGAGAGAAATTGAGAGCACATGAGAGACTTGTTTATTAGCTATGAGCTCCCAGAAAAAGCACTTTTTGTTTTATCTCAGTGAAACCACTAGAGGGCGCTACCCTTCTTTATAATACGAATATTGGGGTTAAAAAATAGCAACTGATATGTTTTCAAGTCCGGTGCAGCTAACTTGGCCTCAAACTATAGGCCAATTTCCATACTTCCAATTTTCTCCAACGGTTGTAGCACAACAATTAATTACATACTTGGAGGACAATAATCTGTTGTATTCAAATCAATTTGGTTTTAGACCTAAGCACTCAACAGAACTAGCCAGTTGCTATCTGTTAGAAAATATCAAAAGCTTCTTGGATGGGGGGAATATAGTTGGTGCAGTCTTTTAGATCTCAAGACAGCATTTGATACTGTCAATCATCACATTCTATTGTCCAAATGAACTCAATTTAATTTCTCTTCTCAGGCAAAGACATGGTTTAATTCATATATTTACAAAACAGGAGTCAACAGGTCACCATTGGTCATTCTTTGCCGTGAAAGTAAAATGGGTATTCCACAAGGATCAGTGCTTGGACCTTTGCTGTTTAGTTTATATATCAATGACATCTCTGAGTGTTGTTCAGGAGTTGGGTTACAAATGTATCCTGGTGACAGTTTTGTTTGTGGTGGCAAAAACACCTACTATTGCTGCAGCTAAACTAACAGACTGCTTGGTCAAGGTGGCACACTGGCTTGAGACTTCCTACCTAACATTGAATGTGAAAACAACTGTCTTTGTTTCTCAATTCGAAAGCTACCCACCACAGAAGCCTTGAGTGTGAGGATAAAAGACAATGAACTAGAGACCGTACAGGGTTTTAAGCACCTTGGAATTGTTTTGGACTCTCAGCGAAGGTTTGACAAACACATTAAAAAATTAGGTAGAACTGTTAGGGCCAATCATCAAACCGTTAGGCAAATCAGACACTGCTTACCATTCCACACAGCTCTGACATTTATGCACACCATGATTTTCTCTTATCTCTCATACTGCATAACCTCTCATAACATCCCTCTATAACCAAGCTATCAAAGTCCTGGCCAATAAACCACTAAGATTCCATCACTGTAATATCCTAAAGAAGTACAATCTGCTCAGTTTTGACAATTTCATTAATTACTCTAACCTCACACTTGCAGTACCAGTCAAAAGTTTGGACACACCTTCCATCTGGATTACAGCCAATTGGGCACTCCTTCATTCTTCAGCAAGATAACGACCCAAAACACACCTTGAAGTTGTGCAAGAACTATCTGGTGAAGGAGGAACGTGAACGACAACTCAAACTAAAGACCTGGGGCCTCATTTATAAAAAGTTGCGTAGAAACCATCCTATATTTGATCTAAGATCATTTCTGAAATGTGCGTAAGTGTGATTCAGAGAAACAACGTACGCCCAAAAAAACGTGCGTACGCCACTTGCCCAGATGTGAAATCTATAAATCGCAAATGATCTTGAAATTGTGCGTAGCTGAATGGTTTTAGATCTCCGCCTTGTAAACGCCCCCTAATTAATATCATTAGCATATAAAGGAGCACGAATCAAAACAGAAATGTTCTACTTGATAATGGCGAGCTGCAAGAAAAAGAATTTTAGCGAGGCGGAAATCGAGGTCCTGTTGGCGGAGGTGCAGCTGCGTGCAGGGACGCTGTTTGGGAGCCTTTCTAATGGCTTTACCAGTACAACCAAGTACGTGGCCTGGCAGTCTGTAGCCCAGGCTGTGAACGGGGGGCAGCAAAGGTCCCTGAAGGACGTAAATAATTTTTAAACTGATTTAAAACTGAGGTCAAAATCTCTAATAACTCGTTCCCTTCTTATTGCGCGGTTGGCGATATCTTCGAGAAGCGAAGCCATTCTATTTTATAGCCTACAGATTGACCGAAGTGTTTTACACGCGTGGAACCATCATATGTATTAAATACATTTCAAGGATGTGTCAATTATGCTAATTGGGGTAGTTTTGGAAAACCAATGTGTGTTTTTGTTTTGTTTTCCACAAGTAGCTTAGCTTATGTTGTTTTAATTTATTAATAAATGTATTGTGCAAACCATTACGTATAGCATAAGCAATGTGTTCAATCTGGTAATACTACTACTACTACTAATAATAATAATAGGCAGCAGACGACATGTTGGCGCTGTTAGATTTCCGAATACATTTTACATTACATTTACATTTTAAGCATTTAGCAGATGCTCTTATCCAGAGCGACTTACAATATGTACATTAATACATGGTAGGAACAATCATAGTACGCGCAAGAGATCAGTGCAGTAATACAGCAATAAACCATTGCAGGCAGCCGCGTACCATACCTGTAACACTGGGAAGGAAAAGGTTAGTCAATTATTATTTTTAATGGAGTAAGCAGGGGTATATAGTGTTGAGCAAGTAGGCAGTGGTGATGACAATTAGCTAGATGTACAGAATTCAGTGGTAGTGGAGTCTGAAAAGGTGGGTTTTGAGTCTCTCGCGGAAGATCGCAGGTGATTCCGCGGTCCTGGCCGATTGCGGAAGATAATTTCACCAGCGAGGGGTCAGGACAGAGAAGAGACGAGACCGCGAATACCTGCAGTACTCAAACATTGCCACAAGGAAAGTGCGTACGCCAGGTTGAAACCTGACGTGGAGGTAAGTACTTTTCCACGTCAAAGACCGTTTTTATAAATCTGAACTTTGACGTGGATTTGAGCGTACGCACGTTCTAAGATCAAATTTGTGCGTAAGTACGTTTTATAAATGAGGCCCCTGGCCTGCCCAGTGTCCAGACCTCAATCCCATAGAACTTGTATGGGACAAACTGGAAAGGAAGAGTCAAAGCAAAGCAACCCACAAGTTTCTCTGGGAATTGCTGCAGGATAGCTGGGAAAACATGTCGGGTGATTTCCTGCAAAAACATATTAACCGAATGGCCCTGTTTGTGAGGCTATTCTCACACCAAAGGGTGACTATTTTGAGGAATCCAAGATTCCACTTTCAATTCAATTTTCTTGAACATTGCTTTGATGTAACCTTTTCTTTCCCAATGTTACAGGTATGATACGCAGTTGCCTGCAATGATGTCTTTTGCCGTTTTACTGCACTGATCTTGTACGCTAACCTTGATTGTTCTCGCCTTGTATTAATGCACATCTTGTAAGTCGCTCTGGATAAGAGCGTCTGCTAAATGCTTAAAATGTAAATGTAAAATGATGTTCCTTTTGTTTATTGTCACATGCGTTTTTTGTAATTTTCAAGTATTTACAGAAACGTATATGGTGTACAACATTGTCAATTATGA
>JAINUG010001276.1:0-26217 GCA_029706075.1 Aldrovandia affinis
AGAAAGAATCACTGAGAAAGACTCACTGGTCACTAAACTCAAACATACAGGGAAATAGGCCAGCACTTCTTTAATTGTTTTTGCTCTTTTGTGCCCCAAACCTCAAGGAATCTAATAAAAAAAGTTATTCAGGTGTTAGTAGGTAAATTAGGTTTTAACACTGAGGTGAAAGAAAAACAACCTCAACTGGGGTCACAGAAAACCTGCAATTAGCTTACAATGGTGCCATCTAGGGGCCTTCTCAAGCATTACAAGCAATATTTGATTGTGGAGTTACCCATGATGGATGAGTGGCTGATCCCAGTGCTGTAGAGTGGCTCGAGGGTTAAAGGTGCTGGGGTTACTTTCTGTTTATCTTGCATTCATGTGTTTATGAGGTCCTGCCTTCATTGTGTTATAATATAAAAGGAGTGGTGGGGGAGAATGCTCTCGGACGCTTACGTTAATGAGGTCTCTCCTTATCTTTGCTATGAGACACAAAAGTGATATGAAATGGCCCTGGCGTGGGCTTAAGATCTCCATCTCCCAACCTTGAGGTGCTGGGTTCATCAGAGGGCCACTCCCATCCATGGGGGGGACATCTACACCACACGTGTCATCAGCAGGGCCAACAACATCATCCATGACCCCACCCACCCTAACCAAGGACTGCTCACGCTCCTGCCATCAGGGAAACCATACAGGAGTATAAAGACCTGGACCACCAGATTCAGAGACACTTTCTACCCCACAGCCATCAGGCTCCTAAACTGTCCTCATCCTGATCTCCCCTCTCCCCCATAGTCTTGCAGACTGTACGGATTAGAGACACGTGCCTACACTTGAAGCTTCATTGCACTACGTCACCTTTGCACTTTAAAAGCATCCCCCTCTTTTTTTTGAACGTTTTTAGATCATTTATTATTGTGCTTTCTTTTTCATTCTTGTACTGTTTTTACTATCTTACTTTTACTTCTTTTTATTGAAATTGGGCTGGAGCAAGTAAGAATTTTGTTCTGCTGTGTACTTGTACCTGTACATATGACAAATTAAACTTGAACTTGAACTGGGTTCAATCCCTGGGGTTTCTATTTATCTCTCGTTTATGAAGTCTCGCCTTACCTTCGCTATGGAACACAGAAACACTGGGCAGATGCCTGTGGTGCGGGGGAATGATCGCTGTCTCCTGAAGCTGATGTTTGAGGTTCGAGCCCTAGCACTTCCATTCTGTTTATCTTGTGTTTATGAGGTCCTGCCTTAATTACACTACACCACAGCTGAGGGAAGGGTGGTGGAGAATGCTCTCGCTCTCCCGTCCTGGAGGTACTGGCCTTGATCGCCGGCCCGGCCGTATTTCTTATGTTAATGAGGCTTCACTTTAACATCACTATAAGACACTTGAAAGAGAGATGTCTGTGGCACAGGGGAATGATGGATTGAGCCCTGGCACTTCTGAGGTCTGGCCTTAAGTTTCCTGTTAGACGTGCCAATGTGTGGAGATGATGATGTGGCACAGGCTTATGATCTCCAGCTCTATGAGACCCTCCAATCTGGCTTCAGAACACACCACAGCACGGAGACCGCCCTCATTAAGATCACCAACGATCTCCTCATCGCTGCTGACTCTGGCCACATCAGTTTACTCATCCTCCTGGACCTCTCAGCAGCCTTTGACACAGTCTCCCACTCTATCCTCCTCAACCGCCTATCCGACCACCTAGGCCTCACCAGTACAGCCCTCTCCTGGTTCCAGTCATATCTCTCCAACAGGAAACAGTTTGTCACCATCAATGGCTCCAGTTCCTCCCCGGCCCCAGTCAACCATGGTGTTCCTCAAGGCTCGGTGCTTGGACCCCTCCTCTTCACCATTTACATGCTCCCCCTCGGCCAGATCATCCGCCACCATGGTCTCAACTTTCACTGCTACGCTGATGACACTCAACTGTATCTCAGCACTTCACCATCCACTCAGCTCCCCCCACAGTCTCTTATCAACTGCCTACATGAAATAAAAATATGGATGTCATCCAACCTACTCAAACTCAACAGCAAAAAAACGGAGCTCATGGTTGTGGCACCCAAGGCACTGCTCCGGAAGGTTGGAGATTTCCTTCTCCAGGTTGACGGCTGCTCCATCTCACCATCTCCCGAAGTCCGCAACCTGGGTGTCATTCTGGACTCCACCCTCTCTTTTCAGTCACACATCAAATCCATGACCAAATCTGCCTTCTTCCACCTCAAGAACATCTCCAGACTCCGGCCGTCACTCTCAGACTCCGTCACGGAGACCCTCATCCATGCCTTCATTACCTCCCGTCTGGACTATTGCAATGGAGTCCTGTTCGGGTACCCAGCAAAGCCCTGGACAGGCTCCAGTACGTGCAGAACTCAGCTGCCCCGGGTTCTCACCCGCACCAAGCCCTGGCAGCACATCACCCCCTCTCATCCGACTCCACTGGCTTCGGTCAAGTCTCGTATCTCCTATAAACTCCTCCTTCTCACCTACAAATCCCTCCATGCCCTTGCCCCCCAGTACCTGTCTGACCTTCTCCACCATCATACCCCATCTCGGAGATTGCGGTCCTCGGACACGGGTCTGCTCTCCACCCCCCGCACCAGCCAACGAACCTTTGGGGACAGAGCCTACAGTGTGGCAGCACCCACCCTCTGGAACTCTCTCCCCATAGAGATTCGCCAAGCCCCAACCCTGGACAGTTTCAAAGCCGCCCTCAAAACCCATCTGTTCACTAAAACCTTTGTTTAGTTTCTGTGGTTTCTGTGTTGTCTCCGTTCTGTTATCTCTGTTCTGTGTCCTGTGTCTGTGTCCTCTACTGTAAAGCGTCCTTGGGTTTTTCTTGAAAGGCGCTATATAAATTGAAGTTATTATTATTATTATTATCTCCTGACCTGTACGTCCTGGGTTCAAACCCCTGCTCTTCCCTTCTGTTTCTCTTGAGGTCTCACCTTAAGTTCGCTATGGGACGTATAGAAGAGTAGAGATGGTGGTGGCGATTGTGAATGATCTCTGTCTCCTGATGCCCAAGTCTGGGGTTCAAACCCCAGCTGGATCCTGTGCTCTTTGCTCAGGTTTTGTCAGGTGTAGCGTTTAAATTGGTCGAAGGACAGGATTAGAGTGAGGGACTCTCTAGCACAGATGGTAAAGCTCCAGATTATGATGCTGGAGGTTGGTGGTTTGAATCCATGTATCCTGTCTCCTGTCAGAAGGATCTGGGTTCAAGGCTCTGCTTTGCTGAATCTGGAAGGGAATGCTTTTCTCCTTTGGCTTTTCAGGTTGTAGAGTTAACTATGATGGACGAGTTATTTGAGCAAGAGCTCTGGAGTGGCTCAAGGGGTAAATGCGCTGGAGTCACCCACCCAGCAACTGTGGTTTCAATCCCCACTCATGGAATGTGTGTAATCTCTGTCTCTCATTCACAGTTGCTGATTTCCAGGTTGGAGATGGTGGTGGAGCTGAGGTGATGGTGGCAGGCAGCAGGTTAGTGGGGAGGGAGCACTGGCCTTCCTAGGGAGGAGGGAAGGAAGAGAGGGATGAGGTGTTGGAGAACTATGGTAATAATTGAAATCGACTGCTTTTGGAAGGTCAAGGAACACTATTATTAATACAGTTCTCCAACACCTCATCCTGCGCCAACATCCCTGCTTTTCCTTCCCTCCTCCCTCGGAAGGCCAGTGCCCCCTCCCCACTTACACCAACTCCTCAGCTCCACCACCTCCACTTTTGAGCACCAACTGGAAAAAAGCCCAAACAAGTGGACAAACTGAAAGACTTGAACCGTGGTCCACCTGAATTAATTTGGTAATTCAGAAATACCTTGTATCACATCCTAACGTTGTCGCTGCAGATATTAGCATGAAGTATTTTGTTTTTCATGCTACTGGTGTGCTGTGTTTTGATTGGTGAAGAAGCTGCAGGACACAGAGTGAACTTCATCTACCGATGGCTCCTCCCCTTTCCACTGCAACCAAGCCACGTGCCCACACCTGGCTTCAATCACCTGGTTAAGGCCTAATTAAAGAGTTCCCACACCTGGCTTCAATCACCTGCTTAAGGCCTAATTAAAGAGTTCCCACACCTGGCTTCAATCACCTGCTTAAGGTCTAATTAAAGAGTGCCCACACCTGGCTTCAATCACCTGGTTAAGGCCCAATTAACTGAGCAGAGTGTGGGGGGGAGGAGAAGTGTTGGTTGTTGCCATACTTTTAGTAGTAAACAGTTAGTAAATTCTACATACACACACACATACTAAGTATTACAGGTGCTAAGGGTTACAAAAAGGGTCTCCTATGATCTCGGTCCATAATACACTTGTCTTTACAGTCACAAAGCATTTCATTCATCTTTTGATTTGATCTTCATTAAACTTTAGAGCATCGGTCACTCTTAAGCAGGGGTGTCAAACTCATTCCATCGTGGGCCGAGTGTATGCAGGTTTTGTTGCAACCAGTGCACTACACCAGGTGATTTCACTAATTAGCTTCCTTCTTCAACCAAGGAGGGGAACTAATTGAAATCACCTGGTGTTGTGCACTGGTTGCAACAAAACCTGCATACACTGCCCACGATGGAATGAGTTTGACACCCCTGCTCTTAAGGATACTCCCATTTTATGGTCAACATTTTCATGTTATCCATTTCCAGCTTTTACAAAATCTTACTCTCCATTTGTCTGCTGCCTTGCATAAAATCACAAATAAGTTGTTGTTGGTGTCGAGGAATTTACTTCACTGCCATTCACTTCGCTCTAAGACACGTAACAGAGAGGACCTGGCTGTGGTGTGGGGGAGTGATTACTGTATCCTCAAGCTATAGTTAGGGGTTCAAGCCTCTAGCGATATTACAGGTAAAAGAGTGGTGAGGGCTGTGGTGGGGGAGAATGCTCTCGGTCTCCCAAACCAGAGATACTGGGTTTGATCCCCAGCCTTTCCATTCTGTTTCTCTTACATTTATGAGGTCCCACCTTAACTTCACTATGATACACACAAAAACACAGATGGCCATTGTGTGGGGGAGTGATCGCTGCTTTTCATAGTGAAAGTTTAGGGTTCAAGCCCCAGTTTTTTTATCTTGTGTTTCTTCTGTTTTGTTTATCTTGTATTTATGAGGTCTCACCATAAGTTTTCTGTTAGGTATTCTAATATGTGAAGATGATGAGGCGCGGGTTATGATATCTATTTCTCGACCTGAAAGGACTGGGTTCTATCCCCGGCCTTTCTGTTCTATTTTACTTGTGTTCATGAGGTCTGACCTTAACCTTGCTAAGAGACAGAGAGCAGCAAGGAGATGACTGTGGTGTAGGTGAATGATCGCCCTCTCCCAAAGCTGATGTTTGGGGTTCAAGCCCCAGCACTTCCCTTCTATTTATGTTGTGTATACGAGGTCTCGCCTTACCTTCACTGTTAGACAAGCCAAAGAGCAGAGGGGGCTGTGGTGCAGGAGAATGATCACCGTCTCCTGAAGCTGATGTTTGGTGTTCAAGCCCTGTCACTTCCATTCTCTTTATCTTGCATTTATAAGGTCTGGCCTTAATTCCCTATAGTACATGAGAAGGAGCAGAGAACACAGGTAAAGGAGCCGTGGTGCAGGAGAATGATCGCTGTCTCCTAAAGCTGATGTTTGGGGTTCAAGCCCCTCACTGCCTCCTTTCTCTTTGCTCAGGTTTTGTCAGGTGTAGCGTTTAAGTTGCTGAAAGACAGAAGATGCTTGTGAAGGACTCTGTGGTGCAGGTGGTAGAGCTCCAGATTACGATGCAGGCGGTTGGTGGTTTGAATCCACGTGCCCGTCCTGAGCAACAGGAGGTCCCCAGGGTGGGGGGAGATGTGTGAGTGGCGTGAATGGAGTGTGTGTGAAAGAAGGGGGTGTGGACGCTGCGGTCCCCCTGACACTTCGCAGAGCTGAAAACTGGGCTTATGCGACTGCTGAGTTTTACATTTTGATTTTTTGGGTGTAATAATTGTTTATTGGGGTCCCAGGGTCACCACCCGGCCATGTTGGGCTGAGACTCTGCCTTTAAGATGTTCAGTTGCCTCCCCCGTCTTCTTTCTGTACATTTTATCACATCACAATTTTCCAAGATTGTTGCACGTTGCTCCACTGGGGAAATGCACAACAGTCTTGTCTGACACACTTAAAATTGCGATGTCATAAAATCAACACAAAGAGGGGGACGGCAACTTAACACCTTAAAGGCAGAGTCTCAGCCCAACACGGCCGGGATACTCTAGTGTGGGGGATGAGGAGGCCTACCTTGTCCGCAGTCTCAGGAGACTGCCTGAAGTGGAGGGTTAGCAGGCCCAGCTCAGATGCAGCGATCCACTGTG
Organism: Aldrovandia affinis; assembly: GCA_029706075.1. Classification (NCBI taxonomy): domain Eukaryota; kingdom Metazoa; phylum Chordata; class Actinopteri; order Notacanthiformes; family Halosauridae; genus Aldrovandia; species Aldrovandia affinis. The sequence goes on from JAINUG010001276.1 coordinate 6,319, forward strand.
GGGTTGTCTGCAGATCTCAGTCCATGCACTCCCTGTCAAGGTCAAAGTTCATCACCAGCAACTCCCTCTGACTGCTACTGCCTCCAGTTGGCAGGGTGGAAGTTTTCTCTGCAAGACCAAGAGTAGACTGAGCTTGTCAATAAGACACGGGGGAAAGTGTATTAAAGATTCTCAAGCACAACGTGCAGGCAGGGTGGAATAACATGCTGTGGAAATGCAAACAATGTTTGAAACAAGGCCTCTCCTACAGCAGATAACTACGGTTAACACTTTGTTGTACGTCGCTCTGGATAAGAGCGTCTGCCAAATGCCTGTAATGTAATGTAATAATGCTGCAAGCGGTGTGATACTGTTCACCTGCTCTCTGTGACACCTGCTCATTTGGGCATCAACTGCTCACCTGCCTGCAGGGATAACAGACTTCACCCTACGACTAGAAGCGACAGGTTTACTTTGGCTTCTTTCCTGCAGCCTCCAGCACTCACTTTATGTGCCCTCTTCTCTTACCCCAGTGCATTTACCCCTTGAGCCAGCACTAGATTCAGGTACCCATCCATCATAGGTATATCTACAATGTGAAATAAGGGCGTCTGCTAAATGCTTAAAATGTAAATGTAATGTAAAATGTATTCGGAAATCTAAGAGCGCCAACATGTCGTCTGCTGCCTAATTGTTTCCTCATTATTATTATTATTATTGTTAGTAGTAGTAGTAGTAGTATTACCAGATTGAACACATTGCTTAGGCTATACGTAATGGTTTGCACAATAAAGTTATTAATAAATTAAAACAACATAAGCTAGGCTACTTGTGGAAAACAAAACAAAAACACACATTGGTTTTCCAAAACTACCCCTATTAGCATAATTGACACATACTTGAAATGTATTTAATACATATTATGGTTCCACGCGTGTAAAACATTTAGGTCAATCTATAGGCTATAAAATGTCCAATAATGCAATGGTTTGCAAGAGGAAGAATGGCAGCACTGTCATTTCTCTAAGATATCGCCAAAAGCGCAATAAAAAGGGAAAGAGTTATTAAAGATTTTGACCTCAGTTTTAAATCAGACCACTTTTTCTTTACGTCCTTCAGGGACCTTTGCTGCCCCCGCACCTCGTTCACAGCCTGGGCTACAGAATGCTAGGCCACGTACTTGGTTGTACTGGTAAAGCCACTGGAAAGGCTCCCAAACAGCGTCCCTGCATGCATCTGCACCTCCGCCAACAGGACCTCGATTTCGGCCTCGCTAAAATTATTTTTCTTGCAGTTCGCCATTATCAAGTAGAGGATTTGTGTTTTGATTCGAGCTCCTTTATATGCTAATGATATTAATTAGGGGGCGTTTACAAGGCGGAGATCTAAAACCATTCACCTGCGCACAATTTCAAGATCATTTGCGATTTATAGATTTCACATCTGGGGGAGTGGCGTACGCAAGTTTTTTTGTAAGATGGTTTCTACGCAACTTTTTATAAATGAGGCCCCTAAGTGTGATTCAGAGAAACTGAACGTACGCACAAAAAAACGTGCGTAAGTACTTTTCCACGTCAAAGACCGTTTTTATAAATCTGAACTTTGACGTGGATTTGAGCGTACGCACGTTCTAAGATCAAATCTGTGCGTAAATACGTTTTATAAACGAGGCCCCTGACGCCCGGAACGTTTTCCGAGACACAGCGACAATTGGGGAATTTCTCCGTCCACTCAGGGCTTCAGGATTTATCTCGGGCAAAACTCGATTTGTGGGTTTTATGTTCGTTTAAATCAGTTTTAATATCCAACAAAACACAACATTTAAACTCTTCTAAAGAAGAAGCGGTCTTATGCGCTCAAAATCCCAGACAATTTTATTTGCTGAACGATCAAACGCAGTTTCGTTTTTCCTCGCTTATTTTTAGTGTTTAATTTCGAGAGTGCGTTAATGTTGCCGATAAACCTCAGGAGTTATCTAATACAGTGGAACCTCGGCCCGCGAACGCCCCTACTCACGAACAAATCGGCCCACGAACACACTTTCCGAACAAATTTTCACTCGGCCCGCGAACAAGCCCTCGGTGCACGAACGCAAACTCACGGGCTTCTCGCCGTAGCGCGTCGTGGATAGCGTCAGTTGTGCTTCGTACTCAGCGTTGTTTACATCGTTCGTCGTTCTTTTTGTGCTATTTCCATTAAATTTGCCCTCATTATGGGTCCCAAGAAAGTGAAAAGTGCTACTGATAGTGGTGTTAAGAAGCCTAAAAGCGTATTACAGTAGAAACGAAGAAGGAAATAATAGCTAAACGTGAGAGTGGTGTTCGTGTTTCCGATCTCGCCAAGCAGTAGGCTACGACATGGCTAAATCCTACTCCTCCACCATCCACCTGTGCCAGAAACGATCAACCACAAAGGTAAAGTGTACAATTATTATGTTTTATTTTAGTATTAATGTATTTTTCTATAATTAAGGTTATCTTTAATTCCTTTCTATATTTTTGCCACACATAAACCCATAAAAAAGTTTAAAAAAAGTGTTTCTGGGGCTGGAGAATGGATTAATTGGATTTACATTAATTTCAATGGGAAAAATTATTTCGGTTCGCGAACATTTCGGTTCGCGAACGGAGTCAACGAACGAATTAAGTTTGTGGGCCGAGGTTCCACTGTATTCCCTTTCTCCATCTATATTTTCACCACAGCGATATGCGCCTCATTGTCAAATGGCTCCGGTTCCGTTTTACTGCAACCTGGAGGTTTTTCCCATGGTGTCTGCCTTTTTTTAGCCCTGCAGGTAGAAAAACTTTTACATAATCGTCGAGCTGGCGCAATTCAGCTTTTTTAAAGCTGATACCAGTCACAGGTGTCAGCTCCCCTTTGAGGAAGTTAGCGGACTGGAATTCCCTCATACATCTGACATGAACACAACCAAACAAAAATAGCCAACAGCCAAAATATTCACTCAACACTGGAATTATTTACAACTGCTTACAGTACCTCCCATAGAAATGTATTATAGCAAAACGGCAATCATGATCACTCAGTATATTACGAACAAAATACAATACTCACACGATACACAATACAAACCAGCTCAAACTAGATCCCGGACGCGAGCCCCTATTTGTTACCCGTCAACTTGTTCGTAACACTTGTTTTAAGGTTGAGGTGAGCCTAGCCTGGTATTGTGTAGCTGTATGGATGTGCATGTAAATAAAAACACCCCGCAGGTATTTACGATGAAGGAGTCCCAATCCCAAAATGCCAAGTGGGGTAGACGACTCTGCCCCCTCCCACTTCCGAGGGAGTGGGGAAGAGCAGGGATGACCCCAGGCCTGTCAGTACCATGGCTATACACTGACCCCAGGCCTGTCAGTACCATGGCTATACACTGACCCCAGGCCTGTCAGTACCATGGCTATACACTGACCCCAGGCCTGTTAGTACCATGGCTATACACTGACCCCAGGCCTGTTAGTACCATGGCTATACACTGACCCCAGGCCTGTCAGTACCATGGCTATACACTGCCCCCAGGCCTGTCAGTACCATGGCTATACACTGACCCCAGGCCTGTCAGTACCATGGCTATACACTGACCCCAGGCCTGTCAGTACCATGGCTATACACTGACCCCAGGCCTGTCAGTACCATGGCTATAAACTGACCCCAGGCCTGTCAGTACCATGGCTATACACTGACCCCAGGCCTGTCAGTACTGTGGCTATACACTGACCCCAGGCCTGTCATCATATCCCTGGTTATGCAGTCTTTCAAAGGAAGCAATAACTATGCCGTTTTTACCATTTAAAAATATAATTTTTTTTAGACAGCATCTCTTTAATATGTGTACAAATAAAAACAAAAACATGAGCAACAATGGGAGTGCGTCTTATGAAACGAGCTAAACGGTGAACTGGTTGGAGGTTTGGTTTTAGTGGGCGTGACACATCATTTCCATCACTGCAGAAGCGCGTGAGAGAGCTTCAGTACTGAACTCACAATGGAAAACCGTCCTGAGTCGAGTCTAAAGGCTCTTCCCAAAGCTGACCTACTCGAGCCACCTCACCTGCCCCACTCGACAGCACACAGTGCACCAGCCCGTTCCACCCCAGCTACCAGCTCCTGTCAAATATTTACCTCCCCGGATGAACAAACACGGTGACACGCCGATGCGACGTACTGTCTTTCTGAACGATTCACCTTTTCTTTCTCTTTTTTCGTTGGCGCACCTGAAATGTTCTTTAATGTCCGTAATGTGACCGAGAGGGAGCTGAAAGAATGTCAGAATAAGTCCAGGAGCTCACATGATGCGAACGACAGAGAGCCGCTGTAGCTACGGAGGGCGATTAGGGGGGCGGAGGGGGCTCTGTGACAGACAGGGAGGACCCCCTCCACCCCCTTGTCCAGACGTCCCTCTCTGGGGTGGGGGGGGTCTTGTTATTCTCTTTGATTAATCGACAGGATATGAACAAATAACAACTTCGACTTCTGAGAGATGCAAAGAAGGGTCGTCAATATTCTGGTCTGAGCTAAGAGAGGCTTTTTCATACGGGCGTAGAAAGAGAGGGGGGGGGGATATAGAGTGGGAAGGGGAGTGGGGGCAGAGTGGGGCTGTAATGGGGCAGCAGAGCCCATCTCTCGGCATCCGGGGGCCAGCAGAATGAGGGGTCAGAGGTCAGAGGGGTCAGGAGTCGCTGCTGGGATATGGCGCTCTGGGCTTCCCTGCGTCCCCCGGCTCTGCCCCGCCCCCCGGCTCTGCCCCGCCCCCGGCTCTGCCCCGCCCCCCCGGCTCTGCCCCGCCCCCCGGCTCTGCCCCGCCCCCTGGCGCGGTGTGGCTCCTCCTATAGCACCTCTAGAACTCGGAGAACTCCATGGCGCACTTCTCCGTCATCGAGACGCGGATGTCTTCCTCCTCGTAGTTGTCCAAGTTGCTGGTGTCCCCCGGGCCTCTGCACTCGGGGACGAAGGGAGCCTCCACCTGCCAAAGCACAGAGTTCATCACCCCGCCCCACAGTCCCACAGCCCCACAGCCCCACAGCCCCACAGCCCCACAGCCCCACAGCCCCACAGCCCCACAGCATTACAGGCATTTTACATTACAGGCATTTAGCAGACGCTCTTATCCAGAGCGACTTACAGTTTACATTTCTTTACAATCCATTTATACAGCTGGATATTTACTGAAGCAATGCAGGTTAAGTACCTTTAGCTCAAGGGTACAACGGCAGTGTCCCACCTGGGGATTGAACCTGCAACCTTAACGTTACAAGCCCAGCTCCCTAACCATTATACCACACAGCCCCACAGCCTGCCAACGCCCTGCCCCACAGCCTGGCATCCTCATCCTCCTCCTCCTCTTCCTCCTCACCTTCCTCTCGTAGATGCCGATCCAGTCGGTGGTGCCGAACCACTTGTGGTTCTTGATGTCGTTGACGGCGTTCTTCAGGTTGCCGTAGCGCTTGGTCAGGCCCACCTGCAGCAGGTTCCGCAGCAGTGTGAGGGGAAGCACACCTGCAGGGGGCGACGCAGAGCCACACAACGCACTTTAAAAGAGAGCGCTTTAAAAGAGTGCGTTAAGAGAGCTTTAAAAGAGAGCGCTTTAAAAGAGAGCGCTTTAAAAGAGTGCGTTAAGAGCTCTGGGAGTGCCACTAGGGGACGGCAACTGGCTGTCCGCCCCAGGGAGGGGGGAGGGATAAAAGGCGAAGGAAAGACTCGCTGCGTATATCAGTGGTCGTGCGTCGATGACAGGCTTCGGTCTAGGCGGCGAGTTGTCATACAAGGGATAATGGCACGAAAAAGAGAGAGGGAATTGAATACTAAAAATGGGGAAAAACAGCAAAAATAATTATATGAGGAAGGAGCTCTCACACGCTCTCTCACTCACGCTCACACACACACTCACACACACACTCTCACATACACACACACACATGCTCTCACATACACACACTCACACACACGCTCTCACATACACACACCCCGGGCACGTCCCGTACCTTTTAGGACATATACACAGACACACACACACACACAGACACACACAGAGAGACAGACACACACACACACACACACACACAGAGAGACAGACACACACACACATACACACACACACAGAGAGACAGACGCACACACACAGACACAGACAGACAGAGACACACACACACACAGTTTGGAAGCAGAGTTTAGTGACACAGGAAGCAGAGTTTAGTGACACAGGAAGCAGGGTTTAGTGGCGACAGACCGTGGTCACACTGTATTAATTATAGTGGAATACAGTGTAATAACAGTATAAGCAATGCATTACAGTTTTTTTCAATTGCTAACAAGCATCGGTCAATACTGAAGACACTTTTTCAAAACTCTTCATACAGTCTGCATTGCCAACATGCATCTTGGCCAAACAGTTCATCTCACTTCCAAAACTCACTCAAACCACCAAAATACTTCATACATGTCTCAAAATAAGGCAACAATTCTCACTCGGAAAGCATACATTGTCATTCATAACACACTGACCTAAAAACACTAACAACAGGGAGCATTACATAAATTATGACCTTTATCTTTGAAGTTTGAATGATTTTTCACATAAATCAGTATTTCATTATAGAATAAGAATAACACCTTTTCACTTTATTGACTGTACTAAAGTATATGTAACAACAATGAATCAGAAATGCAGAAATTTGCTTCAATATCGTTTATTTTTTCTATATCTCTGCATATAGTAATTTACTTGTGAAAAATAAAAAGTTGAAACAAAAATAGCAATTTCCTGAAATTCCAGGGCTGCAATAATAATCACAAAAAAACAACATGTATAGTATAATCACTCATACTGTACAGTACTGTGAGGGTTCTAGTTCTCCTCTCTCCTGCATTTGGCCACAAGTTCTCATCAACATCACATCTTATGTCTTCTCTGGCGATGCATCTTGGAAAGTATCTTTTGGAATGTCTAATCCAACCCTGGCAGTCTTTAGGATAAATGTCTCCACACCCCACATTCATGGCATCCAGTAAGGACATCTGGTCATGTGGACGGTGGTCATACACCTTCCACCTCCAAGCAGAGAAAAACTATTCTATGGGGTTTAGGAAGGGGAGTATGGAGGCAGGAATAGTACTAACATCCTGGGATGTGCAGCAAACCAGTCTGTGACTGCAGCAGAGTGGTGGAATGCCACATTATCCCACACAACAATGAAGGTAGGGAGTTTCCTGCCCCTCTCTCCTCCGCTGGCACAAGTCATTTATGCAGGTCATCCAGAAAAGAAATGAGCCTCTCTGTATTGTAGGGGCCAATGAGTGGTTTGTGTAACAGCAAACCATCATTGGACAGTGCTGCACACATTGTGACGTAATTCTGTTTTGAATGCGTTTTTAACAGTTTTGAAAACAGTGTGTTAGCATTTGAAAAATGTGCTGCAAATATATAGTGTTTTGCGGGTGGTGGAGTATGAATGAGAAAAGAGTTCATGGATTTTGGAAAATGTGGTCAGTGAATGCATTTTGTGTGAAAGCAATGAAAAATGATTAATTGTTTGGTCCACATAAACTTCTGGTTCGCTGACTGTGTGAAGAGTTTTGAAAATGTGACTTCAGTTTTGACCAAAGCATGTTAGCAGTTGAAAAAAACTGTAATTTACCTAAAAAAAGTTGAAACCAAAAATAGCAATTTCCTGAAATTCCAGGGCTGCAATAATAATCACCAAAAAACAACATGTATAGTATAATCACTCACACTGTACAGTACTGTGAAGGTTCTAGTTCTCCCTCTCTCCTGCATTTGGCCACAAGTTCTCATCAACATCACATCTTATGTCTTCTCTGGCGATGCATCTTGGAAAGTATCTTTTGGAATGTCTAATCCAACCCTGGCAGTCTTTAGGATCAATGTCTCCACACCCCGCATTCATAGCATCCAGTAAGGACATCTGGTCATGTGGATGGTGGTCATACACCTTCCACCTCCACGCAGAGAAAAACTATTCTATGGGGCTTAGGAAGGGGGAGTATGGAGGCAGGAATAGTACTAACATCCTGGGATGTGCAGCAAACCAGTCTGTGACTGCAGCAGAGTGGTGGAATGCCACATTATCCCACACAACAATGAAGGTAGGGGTTTCCTGCCCCTCTCTCCTCCGCTGGCACAAGTCATTTATGCAGGTCATCCAGAAAATAAATGAGCCTCTCTGTATTGTAGGGGCCAATGAGTGGTTTGTGTAACAGCAAACCATCATTGGACAGTGCTGCACACATTGTGACGTAATTCTGTTTTGAATGCGTTTTTAACAGTTTTGAAAACAGTGTGTTAGCATTTGAAAAATGTGCTGCAAATATAGAGTGTTTTGCGGGTGGTGGAGTATGAATGAGAAAAGAGTTCATGGATTTTGGAAAATGTGGTCATTGAATGCATTTTGTGTGAAAACAATGAAAAATGATTAATTGTTTGGTCCACATAGACTTCTGGTTCGCTGACTGTGTGAAGAGTTTTGAAAATGTGACTTCAGTTTTGACCAATGCATGTTAGCAGTTGAAAAAAACTGTAACAGATTTACCTTAAACGCATCCTCCAATCTGACGAGGAAAGGGAAGGACACAGCCTGGAGTATTCTCTTCTCATTTAGCGTGTGTTCTATCTGTTTTAGCTTCACCACCTACAAAGAGAGAGAACAGCTTAGACCATGCCAACGTGGGCACAGCTTAGACCATGCCAACACAGAGCACAGCTTAGACCATGCCAACACAGGGCACAGCTTAGACCATGCCAATGCGGGCACAGCTTAGACCATGCCAACGCATATAGGAGGAAAATAGGAGGAACCATAGAAGCAAGGCTTGTGGGATAACTTTTCACAAGTGAGTGGCTATTTCACTATTTCACTGTGACTTAAAGCTGACGTTGAATAACCGACAGATATCACCATGATGATAACAAAACATATAACGTTAGCTAGTTGTCAAACCACTACATGATCAAGTGACTGAAAGTGATATTTACTTGATAGTCATGTTTTGTTATCAACACCATGGCAATATCTGTCGGTCATTCAACATCAACTTTAAGTCACAGTGAAAATGTGTGTAAAGGCTCCAGGTTCACTGACATTGTTGTGGTGAAAAAATATCCATTATGAGCCAAAAGTCACCCTACTTTGAGACGCTTTATGAATATGGGGCCCTGATCTAGGATCAGTTTTGCATTTTGCCTCATCAGGAATAAAGTTAGGATATGGCCAGGGGAAAACTGACCCTAGATCAGCACTTGTGGTTCTGTGTGGCTCAGTAGGTGGAGCACGGCGCTGACAATGCTTAAGTTCATTCACTATTGTAAGTTGCGTTGAGTAAAAGCGTTTACTAAATGGCTCATGTTATGTTATGCTACTTAGAGACGGTGTACGATGGGGCCTTTGAGGACTCTGCCCAGTGCGTTTCTCTTTCTTCCTGCAGGTTTCATATCGCTGGTGCCATACGACATGGGCCGGAGTCTTGGAGAGGACACGGACAGAACACGAGCCAGTGAGCCCTAACCCTGAAACTGCTTGGAAAACAAGCCGTACACAAACCTCAGTAGCACAATACTGCCCCCTGCAGGATCCTCGAGCTCTCTCGCTCAGGTATGCCACTGGTATACCAAACAGGGAGAGGGGAAGCCGTTCTCATTCACCAATTTTGAACAGGAAGCAGTTCTCATTAACCAATTTTGACACTGAGTGGGGCATTAAAAATATATTTTTAAAAATTAAATACAAAACAGTTTTTCTAAGACAGGAGGGAATATTTCACATACTAAACAGGTGGAGAATGAACCCAAGAGGAATCAGTGCTGCATTGGGAAGAATCTTTTTTTTTTACAGCAGTCCCTGTGAAAACTGAAGTGACTGTAACCCTGGATTTAGTGGAGAGAAAATATTCCACTACAAAATGCATGTGTTAAATTCGTTTATTGTGAAATTCTGTGTGTTGAAACTCAGAAGAGAAAGGTGGAATGGGTTGAGGGAAGGATGCCAGAACCGGCTGCTATCCTTATATCTAGAGAAAACTGGTTTAACAGGTAGAGGTATGTGTGTACGTGATTGCCAGGAAATGTATCTCCAGTATCTGAATTTACAAACTCCAGGAAGATTTCTAATACTGAGCATAAGGCAAGCTGTAACTCTGAGACAGAATGGCGGGCAGATTTTCCCTCCTGGAAGAGGAGCTCTCCTGTCCTGTGTGCACTGAAATCTTCAGGGATCCTGTTGTCCTGAAGTGCAGCCACAGCTTCTGTAAAGCCTGTCTGCAGAAGTACTGGGAACAGAAGGGATCTCGGGAGTGCCCAGTTTGCAGGAGAAAATCATCTATGGAGATCCCTCTTAACCTGTCTCTGAGGAATACCTGTGAGGCGTTCTTAAAGGAGAGAAGTCAGAGAGCTACAGCAGGATCTGAAGAGCTCTGCAGTCTGCACAGTGAGAAACTCAAACTCTTCTGTTTGGAGGATCAAATACCCATCTGTGTTATCTGCCAAACTTCAAAAAAACATGAAAACCACAAACTGCGACCAGTTCAGGAGGCAGCAGAAGAGTATAAGGTAATTCTCTGATAACAGAACAGAGTTGTTGTTTGTTTTTTAATCAAATTCTTTATTGTGTGTAATAAGTATCAATTGACTTTTTACGTTTTCAAATTTTCAGTTGTAAATTCTTTGGGATTCAAAATGAATAAGATTCTGAAAAAGTTCAACATTTCAGCTGTGATCTACTGTGGCCTTGGCTTAGTTTATCACAGTTTAAACAAACGAAAACAAATGTTTGTTTCACATTTTGTCTTTGATATTTACAGAGTTTTGATCATAAAAGGAGGCGTTTTAGTCCTCAGGTCTGATTGCACTTTGCACCGCTCCTAACTACGTGTCACATGACTGATAGAGAGAGACAGGGAGGGGCTGAAACATGGAGACATTCTCAGAGCTGTGTGAGGGAGCAGGGACAGCATGGTAGAGTAGGGGTCAGAGTTCATGGCTCAGATATGTGTCTCTGACACAATGTGGTCTTAGAGGGCAGATCATTGTTAATGTGTCATTACAGACTAAAGATACAGTACATGAACAGCCCATTAAACTTGGGACATTGTGCTTTCAGTTGGAGTGAAACCCAGCTCACACAGGCGAGTCCAGGACCAAGTCTGGGAAGCCTTGGTTTAAATGATTACTGGCAAAATATATCAATATGTATTATAAATACTGTAAACCAGAAAACATGTATTCCACATTCCAGTGGATATTATATTGCAAACTGGGGTAATTTCCCATGATCTGCAACCTATTCAGTGTATTTTGCACCCTGGTTCCTTGGTCTTCACCAATTTCCTCACTTTTGCCAAATGGAAAAAAATCTGAATCAGTCTTATCAATATGTTTTAACTTATAGGACATATCATAATTATGATAACGTATTTTTTCATCCCTATCACTTGTCACTAATTATTTTAGTTTTTATCATGAACATAACCAAGGATAAAAATAATTCAATTTAAAGCAAAGAATTGTTAAATTGTCTGTAAATTGACACTAAAATCTTATTTTTGACACTAAAGTAATGACACATTCATTCATAATTAAATAAACGAAATTAGTGCTGTAATTGTGTGCAGTCGTACCTTTTTACCTGCTGTGTTCTGTCAGAGAGGTGCTGCTCTGTGTGTCAGAGACCACATTGTGGCTCACTTGTCCTGTCCCACACTCACCACCAGAGGGCAGCTGGATGCACAAAGTTGCCTCATCAATATTAAAATCACTTGTACAGTTTATTTTATGGAGATCTGTTTGATCAAATTTGAAACAAAAACTCCACCAGACGCCAATGGAATACCTTCCATTCTTTGTCCTAAGCATACTCTGAGCTTTCCACCGGTTTAAATTTGACTGTACATTTATGTAATCTGAGTTGAGCAAACAATTGTTACAAATACTAAACAAGTCCCTTTCACTGTGGGTGTTCAGAGGAATATGATTTTTAAGGCTGTTGAAAATAAACATAATTTATAGATCCCTCATTTCTCTAAGGAACACAGACCCCTGCAGTGAGTCTTAATCAGAGACACAAGCTGTGACCTGAGTCTCCATTCTGGCTCCCCTCTGTCTGAGCAGGGGCTCTTGTGCTGTCTGTGCAGGCAGTGAAGTTTACTGTCGGTCTGTTTCCTCAGTAAAGTGTGGACTCATTTCATTCCAGGACAAACTCAGGACTGCACTGGCACCACTGCAGGAGAAGCTGAAAGCCTTTAATGAAGTGAAACTAGTCTGTGATCAAACAGCAGAGCACATCAAGGTACTGAACTGATGCCTTTAAATCACAGTGTTGAAAATGCAGCATTGGATTGTGCTGAAATGATGGTGAATAATGTTTATTCCAGAGCCAGGCCCAGCGCACAGAGAGGCAGATAAAGATGGAGTTTGAGAAACTTCAGCAGTTCCTAAAAGATGAAGAGGCAGCCAGGATAGCTGCACTGAGGGAGGAAGAGGAGCAGAAGAGTCAGATGATGAAGGAGAAGATTGAGAAGATGACAGAAGAGATATCCTCCCTTTCAGAACAAATCAGAGCCATAGAACAGGAGCTGGGAGCTGAAGACGTCTCATTCCTGCAGGTAAGACCTGTTCACTCTGGCTGTAGGAATCTCTATAAACAGGCATCATTGTTAACACACATTCATTGATTTAATACATTATTCTTTAATCCATATATTCATGTGTATTTTCAAATATCATTACAAGAACCTTTATAAAGGAGTATATTTCCATTAAAATTGTGCTTTCCTATTTACAGATTTAGAAAAATGTGATGCTAACCTTTATAAGTACATTTTTTGTCATATTTTTAAATCATATTTATCAATTTCAGATATTAAAATTCATACAATTTATATTTGGGCACAGTGATAATAATTCAATATATTTCAGAGCTACAAGGATACAGTGAAAAGGTATGTAAACTCCAGCCTCATGTCTGTCTCATCAGGTTCAATATCAAAAGTAGAATGCTACAATGCTAATAAACTATCAATGACATATATGGAATAATATGGAACGTCTTCTCACAGAAAAATGCTATATTTCATTCAAACTGAAAAGACAAATGGGGAATGGTGAAATAAATACATATAATAACTGCATTTCCCTCTAAATATAATATTAATAAATATATTTAGAGGGAACCCTATAAAATATGTAATGAATGATTAAATGAATATTTCCCATCTAATATAAATCCCCCTCCCCCACGCTCCTGTGAATGTGTGTCCCTCAGTGGGGTCGGGCTGCTTCATATCTGTGTGTCACAACGCTGGGAGGGATGGAGCCATTTTCTTATAGAATGAAGATCTCATGTTGGTGCTGATAATCTTCTATTGTAATGAACCCCACCCCACAGCACAAGTGACTCCTGAATATTATTGCAGAGCCCAGTGCACACTGCAGGATCCAGAGAGGTCTCAGGAGCGCTGGTTGATGTGGCCAAGCACCTGGGCAATCTGAAGTACAGAGTGTGGGAGAAGATGCTGGGGACTGTTCAATACAGTGAGTACTGGGGGCAGGGAGTTCCACATTCTCACTGTACAGAGAGAATCTTCAGCATCCTCTCCACAAGCTGATAAACCCAGTCAGAGTCATATTGGGCCTGTCTGTGTAAGAGCCCTGGAGTGGAGAGACTGAGCGCCAGTCCTTAATCTCACTGGTGCTCATAATAAGATGCTGCTTTAAGAGTGATTACTGTATTTAAGGGGAAGGACAGGAGCTACACAAATACTGACAGGCTCTGTTCCTCCTTCCAGTTTTTTTTTTCCCCGATTTCCCCCTGTTTTTCTCCCAATTTGGGAGCCAATTACCAGCTGTGCTTAGTTCAATCCCCCTTCCTTCATAGTCCGCTGCCGTAGTCCTGTGACCGGCAGTGACAAGGGCGAAGCGCTGCCTCCTCCGAGACAACACTCATCGTGCCGTCGACTGTAATTCCGGTACCCCAGAACCACTCCTGTGCGCAGTGAACTGTGTGTGTCGGCTTCCCTCCCCCCTCCCTGGGGCGGACAGCCAATTGCCGCCCCAGGTGGGACTCCTGACCAGAGCGGACACTGGCGGGACAGGGAATCGAACCCCCGTCAGTGGCCAGCGTTGACGTTGTAACCACTAGACCACGCGGGAGGCCCCTCCTTCCAGTTTTTATAGAACTTTTGAAGACTTATGAAATATTGCTAGCTTTTCATACTGGCATTTCTCTCACACATGCATTTGGCATTATAATGGTAGTTATTCTGAAACCCAGTTTATATAAATAGGAGTCCATTGTGTGTGACAGTATCCCTTTGTGCAGATCAGTGCTGATGTCTCATTCTCTGCACCTTCAGCTCCTGTGACTCTGGACCCAAACACAGCACATCCCAATCTCTCCCTGTCTGAGGATCTGACCAGTGTGAGATGGAGAGATGAGAGACAACAGGTTCCTGATAATCCAGAGAGGTTTGATTGGTGGTATTGTGCTGGGCTCTGAGGGATTCAGCTCAGGGAGACACTGCTGGGATGTTGAAGTGGGGGATGGAGATTACTGGATGGTGGGTGTGGTTAAAGAGTCCATCAGTAGGAAAGGGCCCTTCACTCTGACCCCAGCAGCAGGAGTGTGGAGTATAATGCAGCTCGATGGGGAATACACAGCCCTGACCTCCCACCTACAGCCCTCACTGTGAAGAGGAAACCCCAGAGGATCAGAGTGCAGCTGGACTGGGACAGGGGGGAGCTGTCATTCTCTGACCCCAGTGACAACACTCCTCTCTACACCTTTAAACACTCGTTCACTGAGAGGCTGTTTCCATTCTTCGGCTTGGGGTCAGGTTCTCCTCTCCAGATCTGTCCACTGAAGGCGTCTCTAACGCTGCAATAACACTCTGGTTTTTTAAGAGCTTTTTATAAATCATTTATTTCTCATTCTTATTTCTGCTCTCTCTTTTGACCGTTTAGAATGGGCCCATCTGTGGCCAGTCCTACATTATATGGGATTTAATGGGAATTATGTCAGGATGGGTTCATCAGCAATACAAATTGTAATGGACATACAGACAGACAGGGACACACTCAAGGTTTTGCTGCAGTGCTGTATTACCTTTTTGTAATAAACCCAAATTAAAGAAAATAAAAAAGTTAAAAAAATGTTTCTTTCATTCTTAATTAGAACAATCTTAGTTGTTGGAATCCAAAATGTCATTTAATTTAATTTAGATTTGTCACACGCCTGGGGAAGGCGTGGCCAATAGATCGGGCGCGAGACAGATTCACCCAAGGCCTGGATAGTTAAACAAAAACATTTATTTACAGAACCGAAAATAAACAAAGACCGCAGTCACACAAGATTAATAATGTCCCAAGTGCTCTGTTGCCGGACGGCTCTCGGTCCAGGGGATTAGATCCGGTCGCAAATCTTGTACTTATTTTTGGAACCGTCTACATTGTGCCTGTTTTTCAGTAATATTGCACTGCCCCACACTAGCCTGCCCTGGGAAACATCTCATGATGTCACAGTACATATTGTCAGTCGCTCTGGATAAGAGCGTCTGCTAAATGCTTAAAATGTAAATGTAATGTAAAATGTATTCGGAAATCTAACAGCGCCAACATGTCGTCTGCTGCAGTAGTAGTAGTAGTAGTAGTATTACCAGATTGAACACATTGCTTAGGCTATACATAATGGTTTGCACAATAAATGTATTAATAAATTAAAACAACATAAGCTAGGCTACTTGTGGAAAACAAAACAAAAACGCACATTGGTTTTCCAAAACTACCGCTATTAGCATAATTGACACATCCTTGAAATGTATTTAATACATAGTATGGTTCCACGCATGTAAAACATTTCGGTCAATCTGTAGGCTATAGAATGTCCAATAATGCTTAAGAACTGTCCAACGCATTATTAAAACCTGGAAGGATAGTGGTGAACCATCATCTTCGAGGAAGAAATGTGGTCGGAAAAAAAATCTTGAATGATCGTGATCGGCGATTACTTAAACGTTTGGTGAAATCATATCGTAAAAAATCTACAGTAGAACTCACGGCTATGTTTAATAGTGAAAGTAAGAGCATTTCCACATTTCCAGCGGGCCTGAAGAGCGAACGCTGAGATCGGCTGCTTAGCGTAGAGACCAGAGTGGAGAGGACAGAGAGGAGTAAACACATTTAAACAAACAAGAGCCAGGTGTCCGACACAAAAGAAAAGGAGAGAAGAAGGGCCAGCCCATTGGGGCTGTCGAACCTCCCTGCACCCCCGCCACGTCAATCCTGAGACTAAACAAAATCCACAAGAGAGAGGCCTGGACACCATGCTGAGCCACCCTAAACCACCCCTTAACCACACGCCTGAACACCACGCTGAGCCACCCTAAACCACCCCTTAACCACACCCCTAAACCACCCCTTAACAACACGCCTGGACACCACGCTGAGCCACCCTAAACCACCCCTTAACCACACGCCTGAACACCACCCTGAGCCACCCTAAACTACCCCTGAGCCACAAGCCTAAACTACCCCTGAACCACACGCCTGAACACCATGCTGAGCCACCCTAAATTACCCCTGAACCACACACCTAAACTACCCCTGAGCCACCCTAAACTACCCCTGAGCCACACGCATGGACACCACCCTGAGCCACCCTAAACTACCCCTGAGCTACCCTAAACTACCCCTGAACCACACAGCTGAACATCACCTGCAGAACCACACACCTGAAAGTTACCTAGGGCCACACACCAGAAAATCACTTGGAATAGCCCACACCTGAAGCCAATTAACCAGCTATTTAGCTAATTAAGCCACACATATACTAGTGTGCACAATCATCACACTGCTATTACTACTACTACTTCCACTAAAGAATAAGAGGCTAATATGACTGTCCAATGGCATACAGTCTGTGAAGACATGTCCCACCAATCACATGCTGGCCAGCTCTGAATACAGCCAATCACAAAGCAGTCACAACATGCTTGATTTACTCCTGACATTTTTGAACCATGTGACACCACCCAGCCGCCAGCAGCCTCTCCCACAATGGCAGAACTGCCGCTCACTGGATGTTTTTTTGTTTTTCGCAACATTCCCTGTAAACTCTGGAGACTGTTGTGCATGAAAATCCCATGAGATCAGCAGTTTCTGAGATACTCACACCACCCCGTCTGGCACCAACAATCATTCCGCGGCCAAAGTCACTCAGATCACATTTCTTCCCCATTCTGATTTTTAGTCTGAACAACAACTGAACCTCTTGACCATGTCTGCATGCTTTTATGCATTGAGTTGCTGCCACATGATTGGCTGATTAGATAATTGCATTAACGAGCAGGTGTACAGGTTTACCTAATAAAGTGGACATTGAGTGTATATATAATATATAACTAGTTGATCTCCCTTTTGGCTTGCTGAATACAATTTTAATTTTAATAATAATTTGAGGCATTGAAACCATGAAATGCATTTTCCACCTGTGGTTGAGATTTTCAGTGGGCCAAAGACCAAGGTTTACGAGATTCAGCCAAGCTGGGGCGCTGTCCAAGGAACCATGAACATTTGAACATTTAACGGTCAAGCGGAATTCACCCGACATTCCTGATACGCTAAAACAAACGTATGCCTACATAAAAAGCACCGTTCCGCACACGGTGAAAAGCAAGGATGTAAATATTTCAAAGTCCATTAAGTTCAGGAAAGGAACATTAAACTGCATTCAAACTGCGTTGATTTTATACAGCAGTCACACAGAGGGAGAGAGAGAGGGAACTGGAGGTGTTGGACAGGAAGAGTGGCACAATGCTGTGGAGAGTCGATACTGTGTCGAGACAATAAGACAGTTTTCTCTAAACGTAAATAACGGCTCCGGGTGGCGTAGCCGGTAAAGGCGCTTGTTCTGACTTACTAGGGAGTAGTAGATGGCCGGCTTCTTGTGAACGAAGCAGTCGTGTCGGCTTATAGGGGGCAATCATTTCGGTCAGATATAAAGGTGCAAGTCCGTTCACTGCTTTAAAAGTTAGCAAGAGTACTTTATAATCAGCCCGATATTTAATAGGAAGCCAATGTAGTGATGCTAACACTGGAGTAATGTGCTCATACTTCTTGGATCTAGTCAAAATACGTGCGGCTGTATTCTGTACTAGTTGAAGACTCTTTAGAGAGCTACTAGAGGAGCCGGATAATAAGGCATTACAATAGTCTAGCCTCGATGCGACAAAAGCATGCATCAAGGTTTTTGCATCCTCTAATGACAGAATGTGCCAAATTTTAGCTATGTTTCTTAGGTGAAAGAAAGCTACTCTGGAAGTGTTTTCAAATGTAAGTGTGTGAATTGTCAAATGTAAGGTCCTGATCAATAATAAAACCAAGGTTCTTAACCATTAGACTTGATGTAACTATGCAATCACCTGCATTTAACTGCAGATCCAACTTGTTTCTTAATTTTTTGGGGCCCAAAACCATCATCTCTGTCACGGCAGGGACCAGAAAACCAGGCGCGGACCCAGAAATGCAGAAACTTATTTTATTAGGTGAACAGGCAAAGGTCAGGCAGGAGTAATCAGGGCAATGCAGAGATCCAAAGGATGGTCGGGGACAGGCAGAGTTCGTTGCGGGCTTCAGGGGTATCAGGGGCAGGCAAGGCGTGGTCAGTGGGCAGGCGAAGGTCGAAAACGAGAAGGCAGTCCAGGGAACACAGGGAGGAGCGGGAACGAGACTGGGGTACCGAACACTGGAGCACTTAACACGAACACGAACACGAACACGAACACGAACACGAACACGAACACGAACACGAACACGAACACGAACACGAACACGAACACGAACACGAACACGAACACGAACACGAACACGAACCAACAAAACGCTGGGAAACAGCGATAACGCGGGAGAGTAATGTGAGCATAACGCAAAGCACAAGACAATCTGGCAACGAACATGGGAAAACACACAGCTTAAATACATTTAGACCTAACAAGAAACAATCAGGAATAAACATGAATGCAGCTGACTGCAATCAGACACATGAGGAATTAAGTGGAAACGATAATACAATAACGAGACAATCAGGAAATGAACAGTTAACCACCTCAGACATAACGAGAAACAGGTGAAACAGATAATACACTGACGAGACTGGAACAGGTAAGCGAAAGTAAAACACGGACCAGACACCAAGGAAACATGGAACAAACTACAAACGCTTAGTTAGGGGGAAACACGAACACGAGACGTGACACATCTCTGTTTTATCTGAATTTAAAAGCAGGAAATGTACTGTCATCCAATTCTTTATATCAGAGATACAAGCCTCTAATTGAGTGAGTTTAAGTATTTCACCTGGTTTCATTGATATGTACAGCTGTGTATCATCTGCATAGCAATGGAAATTCACACCATGTTTACGAATAACATTACCCAGTGGTAGCAAGTATAATGAGAACAGTAATGGTCCCAGCACTGAGCCTTGTGGAATACCATATTTAACCTGAGAGTAGTCAGAGAACTCTTGATCTAATTGCACAAATTGAAACCTGTCTGATAAGTATGATTTAAACCATGAGAGTGCCCATTCACGCAAACCAACCAGGTTTTCTAGCCTATGAAGGAGAATCTGGTGGTCAATAGTGTCAAAAGCAGCACAAAAGCGGCAGCCTTCCTGAACAAGTTATTTATGGACTTGTGCTTTTGCGTTTGAACCTTTCCAACGGGTCACAGTAACTTCAGATTAACTCTGGCGCATCCACTGCTACTGTATCTAACCGGGAGGCGTGAGTGGTCAGTGTCGCCACCTGGTGGTCACACAGAGGTTTTGCGAGAGCGGCACCGTGGCTGAACTGTCGCGCGCAAAGCCCGTGACACGCGTGACAATCATGTCATGTGACATC
>JAINUG010001277.1:0-26184 GCA_029706075.1 Aldrovandia affinis
TTAATCAATTTTGGAATAAGACTGTAACATAACAAAATGTGGAAAAAGGAAAGCGATGTGAATACTTTCCGGATGCACTGTATACTGGTTGTTGTGAAGATCCATCCATCTCCATCCATCTTCTACCGCTTGTCCATGTCGGGTCGCGGGGGCAGCGTCCTAAGCAGGAGACCCAGACTTCCCTCTCCCCGGCCACCGTCCAGCTCTTCCGGGAATCCCGAGGCGTTCCCAGGCCAGCCGAGACATAGTCTCTCAGCGTGTCCTGGGTCTTCCCGGGCCTCCTCCCGGTGGGGCGTGCCGAACACCTCACCGGGAGGCGTCCAGGAGGCATCTAACCAGATGCCCCAGCCACCTCATCTGGCTCCTCTCGGCGCGGAGGAGCAGCGGTTCTACTCTGAGCCCCTCCCGGATGACCGAGCTCCTCACCCTATCTCTAAGGGAGAGCCCAGACACCCTGCGGAGGAAACTCATTTCAGCCGCTTGTATTCGCGATCTCGTTCTTCGGTCACTACCCACAACTCGTGACCATAGGTGAGGGTAGGAACATAGATCGACGGTAAATCGAGCTTTGCCTTTAGGCTCAGCTCCCTCTTTACCACGACAGACCGATGCAGCGTCTGCATCACTGCCGACGCCGCACCAATCCGCCTGTCGATCTCCCGCTCCATCCTTCCATCACTCGTGAACAAGACCCGAGGTATTTAAACTCCTCCACTTGGGGCAGGATCTCCTCCCGACCTGGAGAGTGCACTCCACCCTTTTCCGGCTGAGAACCATGGTCTCGGATTTGGAGGTGCTGATTCTCATACCAGCCGCTTCACACTCGGCTGCGGGCCGCTCCAGCGAGCTGGAGGTCACGCCCGATGAAGCCAACAGGACCACATCATCTGCAAAGAGCAGTGACCCAATCCTCAGGCCACCGAACCGGACCCCTCAACGCCCCGGCTGCGCCTAGATATTCTGTCCATAAAGGTTATGAACAGAACCGGTGACAAAGGGCAGCCCTGGCGGAGTCCAACCCTCACCGGGAACAAGTCCGACTTACTGCCAGCAATGCGGACCAAGCTCTGGCACCGGTCGTACAGGGACCGAATGGCCCGTATCAAGGGGTCGGTACCCCATACTCCCGGAGCACCCCCACAAGACTCCCCGGGACACGGTCGAAAGCCTTCTCCAAGTCCACAAAGCATGTGTAGACTGGTTGGGCAAACTCCCATGCACCCTCCAGGACCCCACGGAGGGTGTAGAGCTGGTCCACAGTTCCGCGACCAGGGACGAAAACCACATTGCTCCTCTTGAATCCGAGTTTCAACCATCCGACGGACCCTCCTCTCCAGAACCCTGAATAGACCTTACCAGGGAGGCTGAGGGAGTGTGATCCCCTGTAGTTGGAACACACCCTCCGGTCCCCTTTCTTGAAGAGGGGGACCACCACCCCGGTCTGCCAGTCCAGAGGCACTGCCCCCGATGTCCACGCGATGCTGCAGAGTCGTGTCAGCCAAGACAGCCCCACAACATCCAGAGCCTTGAGGGACTCCGGGCGGATCTCATCCACCCCGAGGCCCTGCCACCACGGAGCTTTTTAACCACCGTGGCGACCTCAGCCCCAGAGATAGGAGAGCCCACCCCGAGTCCCCAGACTCTGCTTCCTCGCTGGAAGGTGTGTCGGTGGGATTGAGGAGGTCTTGAGTATTCCCTCCACCCCGACCCACGACGTCCGAGTCGAGGTCAGCAGCGCCCCATCCCCACTGTACAGAGTGTTGACAGTGCACTGCTTCCCCCTCCTGAGACGCCGGATGGTGGTCCAGAACTTCCTCGGCCGTTCGGAAGTCGTTCTCCATGGCCTCACCGAGCTCCTCCCATGCCCGGAAGTTTTTGCCTCAGCGACCGCCCGGCCGCGCTCCGCTTGGCTCGCCGATACCCATCTGCTGCCTCCGAGTCCCACAGGCCAAAAAGGTCTGATAGGACTCCTTCTTCAGCTTGACGGCATCCTTCACTGCCGGTTGTTGTGAAGATATACAGTATATATGAGAACCACCTCAGTTCACAGATGTCTTGTCTCTTTCTCTTTTTAGACTGGGTGTTTGGTCCAAGTCCAGCCAACAACCGCAGAAAGAGTAACCCAACCTGTGTTACCCACAGCATGAATGAAATGAGTGAGCTGACCGAGCGTCCAAGATGAGTGGAAATGACCTACATTTCTGCCTCTAAACTGCCAAACCCAAAGAGCTTGTAGTTACTATAGATTAAACTTTACAGCTACGTCAAGAACCTTACAATGGCACTTAGGTTGTGATGATGTACACAGTGTTTTTGATTCAACTTGGGGGGAAAGCAGCCAGTTTGCTTGTGCCTCTTTTACTGGTGAAGCATCCTGGTCTATTATGAATTAAATCAACATGCAGTGTCATTGATTGTGGCAGCATTGCTTACAGACCTCTTGTGTTCAGCTGGGAAGCGTTTCAAGGCTTTGAAGAGAGTATGTGGTGTCTCTGCTGAAGCGGAGCTCTGATTTTCACGGTTGTCTTAATATACTGAGGAAAGGACTGGAATTGCACCAAACCTTTTTGAAGAAGAAGAGGTTGTAAAGACTGACATTCACATGACAACAATAGTCAGATACAGCACTGCATTTCCTGGATTTGTTTGACGTTCATCAGAGTAGTTGATTACTTAATGGGGCTGTACATATTGACATTATGTATATACATTTACGATGGGTCAACTAGTTTCCGTTCATGTTTTATTAATGTGATTGCTTTCCATGTTCTGTAAGCTCCCTTTGATAAACATTAAAAGTGTCAATAATGTTCCACTTAATATTTTAAAACTTCCCAAATGTACATGAGAAATACCAATGTCAGAATAATTCTTCTGAGGCTGCAATTGAGATGAACTGCCACAGGGAGGGAGTATTGTACAAATAAATGTAACACTCAAATATTAAGAATATAATTAAATTAAACAATGTGTGAATGGCTTCCTTCCTCAATGAGATTTTCACAGTAATTAACTAAACCAATTACAGTGGGTATAAAAGCTGTTCTGGCTTTCAACCCCTTTGGCATTTTTCACATTTTATTTTCTTGCCACTGATCAACAAACACTATAATGGCAAATAAAAATGTTCTTAATGAATTACAAATAAAAAACACTGTCTATAATTATATTTTTATCTTATCCGACACTTTAAAAATCTTAAAGGTATGTTTATCCTCTGCAGTGTCCAGCCAAGGTAAATCTTCACAGCTGCAGGCCTGCCTGATTTTCAGGTAGATTTTCTGGATTGACTTGATGAGTAGAATCGATTTTGTTGTCTCTAATATTAATGTGTCCACCAGATCACAAGACTGCTAAATGTTTTATGGTGTATCTATGTATGTGAAAAGGGTAATGCACAGCACAAAACCTGGCTTTTTTGTATTGCTCAATTTCATATTGATGGTCAAACAGACACTTCCAGTATTATCACCCATGCCGTTGATTTGATGACTGGGTCATTGTCTTGTTGCATGATGAAGTGCCGTCCAATGAGTTTGGGGGTATTTGGTTTGATCTGAGCAGATAAAATATTTCTGTAGACTTCAGAATTCATTGTTATACTTCTGTCTGCGGTCACATCATCGATGAAGACAAGTGAGCCCGTTCCACTGGCAGCCATACAGGCCCAAGCCATAATACCCCCTCCACCATGTTTCACGGATGAGGTGGTATGCTTTGGATCATGGGCATTTCCTTTTTTTTCTCCACACTTTCCTCTTTCCATCACTCTGGTACATGTTAATCTTTGTCTCATCTCTCCACAAGACTTTGTTCCAGAACTCTTGGGGCTATTTTAGGTGTTTTTTAGCAAACTGGAATCTCGCCTTCTCTGCATGCAGGAGGGTGTTTTTGATCTGTTGGGCCATTGTCAGGGGGGTTTTCTTCACCATAGAGAGTATTCTTCGGTCATCCACTACAGTGGTCTTCATCGGTCTACCGGGTCTTTTGACATAATTGAGTTCACCAGTTGTTTTTTTCTTGTTAATGATTAACCAAACTGTTGACTTGGGCATGCCCAGGATTTTTGCAATGTTCCTGATTGATTTTGATTCTGAGCCTTATGACGGCCAGCTTAATTTGCATCGACACTGCTGTCTTCCTCATGTTCTCACACCCCAACAACAATCTCCAAAAGGCAAAGTCTAGAATCAAGACTAGACATCAACAGCTCTCTTCTGCATTCACTAACGACACAAATGAATACATCTGCCTAACGAAACACATCTGTGAAGCCAATTCAACAAATACTTGTAGTACCTTAAAATGGGGGGACCATGTACAAAAGGTGCTGTCATTTCTAAACGGTTCATCCAATATGGATGAAAATACCCTCAAATTAAAGCAGACAGTCTGCACTTCAATTTATTGTATCCTTTCAAACCCAAAGTGCTAGAGTACAGAACCAAAATAACAAAAAATATGTCACTGTCCAATGAATTATGGTGCTCACTGTATATTGTATAAATTTGGTCAGACTTTGACAAAGACCCTTTAAACACTGAGCTTCAGCTTGAAGTGAACATTGGCACATGACACAGTTCAGTGTGCTCCTGGATCTCCAATAATTGTTATTTTGTAGAACGCTAGGGCCATCAACATGATATGTAGAGGGCTTTTTTGTTGTTGAATGTTTTAAGTCCTGACATGACTGCCAAGCCAGGCTTGTGTGAAATCTGACTTCTCTGACTACTTATCTAAGTGATGGGGGAAACAATTTGTGTTGTTTGAGCACATACATATAGTGAGCCAAGCTCAAGGTCTATGTGGAACATTGCTCTTTGATAGTCTTACATAACAGGCGAATAAAACCTTTTATTTTTTTAAGGCTGATATGAGGCACACTATATCACTGTGAGCCACGGCTAACACATTTGGAAAACCCTTTTTATGAAATGTCACTACAGTTATTAAAGTACAACTGACAGAATGCATTATGAAATTACTCATTGAAAAAGGCAACCAATATTCTGGGAATTATAACTTGTGAGCATAAAAATACACCATTTTAGCAAGTAAAATATCTGCTCATCATCAAAATCAATCAATTTTGGACACTGAAGAATGAGGCTGTTTGTATAATATAGTATTAACTCTTTTGACATAATGGCAATCTGACAGACTTTATTTCCCCAGGTTACCAAAGTGTTGCCTTTATTTTGTAAGTTACCTGTATGTACATATATGAGATTTGGATTTTGTTGAGGTTTAGCTTAAAGTCAGGATAAAAGAACTGCATTGTTTTCTTGATGAAAATATTAGAACTGTTGATAGACTTTTCTAAAAAGGCAAGTTATGGCTCCTGTATTGAAGTGCATCACTCTCTTACAATAAAGGTTTATTACATGTTTTTTGTTGCAGCTTTCTCAATCTATCACTTGAATCCTGTTAAAATCAATTTGCCTGTTTTGCATTATAAAACATTTTTGTTATTTTCATCATGTCTAGTAATTAAAAGTGTAGCCTATGTGTGTCTTCCAATCACTCTGCTGTGAGAAGGATAATTTAATCAATCAAATTTGAGTAACTCATTTACTGCAGAAAAGATTGCATGCTGATAGCACTACCACACTTTTAGATTGTTAATGTTTACCACTGTGTGTGAAGGTTCAGCAGTAAACCACCATCATTTTAATGTGACACAGAGCTGGCCCTCCCAAACAGTATCAAGCACCTTTTTTTTTAGCTGTGTTAAATGCACTCTGTGCCTTCTGTTTTGTTGTTCTCAAATATATTATAATCTATATTTCCTATACTGGTATTTAGGCATTCACTAATTGTTTAAGCTGACAAACTGTCATGTTTATACAACTGCAAGCTATGCATTAATTTGCTGACAAATGCTATCTACAGTGACCAACAGACTAAATTCAAGTAGCTAGGTTATAAGTCTTGCGTTAACCGTTCAGCAAACATTAGCGAGCCAGATAAGGTACAACATCTATGCAGTAGCTAGTGTAGATATCATTGTATTTTGATGCTAGCTAATTAGCTCTATTACTTAGCTAACTGAATATCAAGCGGCATTCGTTGTAGCTAGCACACAGACTACAGCATTCACAGGTTCATTCAGATCTGTCTCCCGCTGTTCACTGTCAATGTTAGCTAGCTCAAAAATGAACAATTTCCTGTACTATATTTTTTTTCATTAGGAGGAAAATCAAATCCCTGATAAATGGAAGTTCTTTAACTAGGGCCTGCTCTCAGTGCATTATATAAAATTGGTAGCATTATGTATTTGTGAATCACTGATTAGTTGATCCCTCTCCCACTCCCATAAAAAATAGGTTAAGCAGGTATTGTCTCAAAAATGTAATTCAGAACTCTTAACTCAAGTTTCAAATGCCAAAAAAACAGATTTGACTAACAACATGCTCTAAGATGGGGAAAAGGGTCATCATTGTTTGTATGTATGCATGTGTGTGCATGCATGCATGTATGCATATATATATATCCATTCACGAATCAGTGGTTAAAAAACATTTTATTTTGTAAAACATTTAGTGCCGTGTCTTGAAGATAGATCCACAATTAACAATATTTCCAGTGTATAGATACCAGTCTAATTTTTTAGATCCAATTGTTGATAATACTGAGGAAATGTGCAATTTTCCAGAGTTAATGCAGATAATGAGCTTTGAGACAGTTAGTATAAGAGGACAGGAGGCTGAAGCTTCAAATAACTGGGAACAATTTTATATGCAATTCCCATGATTACATCTGTATAATCTTTGCATAAACAGATTATTTGCTTTCACATACAATTGCTGATACTCACACCTTGCACCTAATGAATGTAATTGCAAGCAGAGACTGTGCAGGAATCCTTTTTGATCAACAATTTTACATTATATTTACATTTTACATTTTAAGCATTGAGCAGACGCTCTTATCCAGAGCGACTTACAAGATGTGCAAAATACATGGTAAGAACAATCATAGTACGCGCAAGAGATCAGTGCAGTAATACAGCGATAGACATCATTGCAGGCAGCTGCGTACCATACCTGTAACACTGGGAAGGAAAAGGTTAGTTTTTTTAGTTTTTAGTTTCTTTTAATCAAAAGCTTGTGTTTTCTATTAAAAAATAATTGTGTCTATGAGGATGCCAGTCGGCACCCTTGTCTTCTCAGAAAAGGTGCCAATCAAGCCAGTGAAATAACGTACATTAAACAGCTCCAATTACACGACTTGTATATCCAGTCAATTAAAAGAAAATCCCTCCAAATTCTTAATGATTGTACCTATCCACTGTATTCATAATGTCCAAGGTTGCCATCAGGACATAGATCGAAGGTTGCATTTGCAGGGAAAATAAAAGAAAGTACTTAGCTCATCTGCTAGTTCAAGCCTAAATAAAGGATTAATTTGAAAAAAGGATATCGCTGCATTTGTTTTTGTGTGCAAGTTAGATTGTTGGTCAATATGATATCTTCCAGAAATCTGTTTTGTGTGGGTTAACTGTGCTCAGCGGGGAATGGCGCAGAGCTTGTATGGCTTGGGGAAGTGCGTTGCTCCCAGTTTGAAGTCAAGGCTGGGTTCCACTCCAGGGGGCGGAGAGAAGGTGAACCTCTGGAGAAGAGCAGTGAAGAAGAGGAACAGCTCCATCCGAGCCAGCTGCTCCCCCAGACACACCCTCTTACCTGAAATAACCAAAAAAGGCACACAGTGATGCATTTGAGATTTGCATGTTCACATTTAAATACCATTTATTTTATTGATGATTACTTCCGAATATCATAATGTGAGAATGCATTCATGAGATATCAATAATTTCCATCTGCCTGAGCAACAGCAAAAATGTACTATTGGTAACTGGCTATAAATACTTGGCAAAAAGGATTGTACCAGCTGAAAATGGCATGAAGGCCTCTCTCCTTCTGAAGTTCCCCTCTGCATCCAGGAAATGTCCTGGATTAAAGGTGTGTGGAGTCTCCCACTCGGTCTCGTCAAACAGCACAGATATTAATGTTCCCAACACCATTGTACCCTAAAGTAAAGGTAAAAAATTAATCCCTGCCATTTTGCATTTTGTGTACATTACTCTATACCTCTGAGGGTCCTCCTTCTCAACAATGTTAGTAGGATCCTTGTCAAGTACATAACAGTATGTCATCCTGGATAAAAGTGGCAAACAAATAGATAACATAAGCAGCAGATTGCTTTAACACTGCCTGGAGCATGTCTGGCTCTTGAGCACTTGAGTATTGCATGTACAGTACAGATAGAGTACCTTTGGTATGATATATTCCCCCAGTTTGGTGTCTTTGATAGTCATACGGGGCAAATTGAGGGGTAATATGTTGCCCATTCTCTGAATCTCGTGGATCACAGCATCAGTGAAGGGCATGTTGGCTCTGTCTGCCATGCAGGGTGGGCGTGACTGTCCAATCACACGGTCTATTTCTGCCTGCACCTTTTCTAAGGGTAAATACAAGACAATACAGTTGCAACTGTCATATATAGTAGTGGTATGGTTGCATTGTTTTAACTATGCTGATTGTTTAATATTGTTTATTAAGTTTAGACTCATTTTATGTTTATTTAGAACATTTTTATTCACTTTGTTCCTGAGAATGCTTCCACTTGTAGAAAATGATGTAGATCACAGTGACCATATAAAAAGTATTGAAGAAGTCAAATCAATGGACAATGGTTTGTCTATGGAAGTGTCCCTCACCTTGTAAATCAGGGTAATTGATCATGTACAGCAGTCCCCAATTCAGTGTGGTTGATGTGGTCTCAGTTCCGGCCACAAACAGATCCATAGTACAGATACACAAGTTCTCCTCATCAAACCCAGCATCCTTATCGTCTTTCCACTGGGAAGATAAAAGAAATAATTTAACATGGAAATGCCAACATTACATCTAATGTGAAAGCCTGATTCATTGCAGGCTTTCCCTCCCAGTTTGTCCAATGACAAGTTAAACCTTGAGCACGGTACTTGACCTCAATTACTTAATTAAATATCTAACTGTACAAACAGATTGTATTTAAAAATTTAGTTGTGTAAGTTGCTCTGGATAAGAGCTAAATGCCTAAATGTAAATGTATAGCATAGGTCCATAATGAATTTATACTGCAACCTAGGGGTTACTATAACAACCAAAAAAAAGGTTAATGGGAGCTCTTGAGTGCCATGTCGAGATAAAGCAATGATTCTTACTGCACTGATGTGCCCCAAGGTCCAGAATCAAACCCTATCACAGTCCAGGTCCAACATTATCACACAGTCTGGGGTAACAGACAATGAGCCACAGTGACACTTTGAGAGGGGAAAATTTGGATACGGTTGTTACCTTTTCCATCTCAGACAGGAAACAGTCAATGTAATCTCTGGGTGCTGATGGATCCCAGTCATCTTTGTGCTCCTTAACTTTAAATCTCACAAAGGATATAATATTTTCCAAATGGGTAATCATTTTCCTGTGGGGACCAGGTACCCAGCGCATTATCCAGGGAAATATGTTGAATATCTAAAGTGAAAATATATATATATATTAAAATAGTACATTACTTTAAACCATTGCCCAGGAAATACATCGACTTGGTTCATAAGCTATAAATGGACTGAAGCGGGTTCAGACACAATAACCTGATGATATGGTGAGCAACAGTATCTGTCAGTTCTACCACCTGATTAGCCTGGCTTTGAACAATCCAACAACAAATACTCTGCATCCAGCAGTTATGTGAGGAAATATTTTTCAAGGTATTCTATCAGTAGTGTTTGCACTGTGCTGGTTTCTTCAGTACCTTGCCGTTTCCCTTATCCTCCCTGACCTCTGCCTGCATCTGATTTGACAACTGCTATGCCTCCTGTCCCTGGCTTGCTACGGGGCAGGTAGGCATGTATTATTTTTTACTGTTGCTTTTGGGTGGCAGCCCATCTTGTGAAGGCGATGCCAAAGGCTAAGACTAAATTATACATATTTTATATTTACATGTCCATAAAATTACACATGGCCTGTTTTTCAAATCTACATGGGGAATCTTAATTTAAATGGGCTTGAGTATACAGCTGCGACCGCTACTACATTATAAGTGCTACACATAAGGAATAAGAAAAGTGCAAGGAATAAAACTGCTCAAATACAAGTATAAAACCTTCTATACCTGAACCCAAATGGATCCTTCCAAATACAAGGCTTCACTCATTAGCCTCAGCAGATCTTGAAAGTTGCTGTCAGTGTACTCAAACCGTTCACCAAACACCAGACAAGAGATAATGTTAGAGACAGCGTTGTTAAGAATGAGCTGAGGGTCAAATGGTAGGCCTAGAATCAGACATGAGAAAGAGACAAACAGGCAACAGATTTGACTTATTAGGATCTTAACTGAAGCTCTCTGCTTTTGGTGTTGATTTTAGTGATTGTGATGATGAAATGATTAATATTCACAACACCAGCGCAGACCCTCTGAGCTGTAGATTTTACCTTGTTCATTCCTCATGGATTCATTCAGCCATTTACTCTCCATCTGGATGGAGGTCTCAAGACTCTTCTTGCCCAGTCCAAAGTTCTTCAACGTCATGAGAGCAAACCTCCTCTGCTGCTTCCACATATAGCCATTGGTGGCAACCAAACCTGAGCATAAGAACAATTACTATGTGTATTTCAACTTCAGAACGTATAACATAACATAACATAAGGGGAAGACGAGAACAGGCCATTCAGCCCAACACTGCTCGTCCATTCCTACCACTAATCTGCTCACAATGCTTAGTTTACCCAAAGGCTAGAGTGTCTAACACTGGATCGAGCCTGGCCTTGAATACCCCTAGTGTCTCAGCCTCCACTACATGTCCAGGCAAGCTATTCCATGCATTGATCACTCTCTGTGTGAAAAAATATTTCCTAGTGTCCGTGTGAAATTTACCCTTTGTCAGTTTCCATTTATGCCCCCTCGTTCTGCTAACCGAACTCAACTTGAATAATTTCCTGTACTTCACTTTGTTAATTCCTTTAATAAATTTAAAAGCCTCTATCAAATCTCCCCTAAGTCTCCTTTTACTAAGCTTGAACAGTCCAAGCATCTCTAGCCTTTCCTCATAACACTTGTCTTTTATGCCTGGAATCAGTCTGGTTGCCCGTCTTTGGACCTTTTCCAGCGCATCTATATCTTTTTTGTAGTGCAGTCCCCAGAACTGCACACAATATTCCAAGTGTGGCCTAACAAGGGCATTGTATAGGGTGTGTATGATCTCCTTCAATTTGTACTCAATACTCTTGGCTATGTATCCCAGCATCCTGTTGGCTTTTTTAACTGCTACCGCACATTGACCAGACCCTGACAAGCTTTGATCAACTAGTACTCCTAGGTCTTTTTCTACGTGTGCACATTCTAGTTCTCTACCTCCCATAAAATAGTCCTGTCCTATGTTTTTATTCCCCACATGTAGAACTTTACATTTAGTTGTATTGAATTTCATTTGCCAGGTTTCTGCCCATTTCTGGATTCTATTCAGATCGTCTTGGATTACTTTAGTAGATTCCTGACTATTTGCTAAGCCTCCCAGTTTTGTATCATCTGCAAATGTAACTAATGTACTTTCAATGTCCATATCAATGTCGATAAGAACAGCAATGCACTGCCTAATACGCATGTTACAGTTTTTGCCCAAATGTATCGTTTAATTACCCTCATGAGTTTGCTACAATTCTTGGAAAAACAAAGCAGCAGTGTGTCCTAGGCTTAACTTCTGTCCATGCTAAACAATAGAATCTACAGCTATGCTGCATGTCAAGAATGAGAAACCATTTTTTATTTCATAATGAAAATTTGAAATATAGTACTACCATGGCTATATTCTGCACAGAGCTGAAATAGTGATTAACAAAATGTTATTCTGTTCACAATACCGAATTTAGGACAAAGCTGCTCATATACACTATATGGCCAAAAGCCAGTGGACACCTGGCCATCACACCTATATGAGCTTGTTGGACATCCCATTCTAAAACCATGGGCATTAATATGGAGTTGGACCCCCTTTGCGGCTATGACAGCTGCCACTCTTCTGGGAAGGCTTTCCACAATATTTTGGAGTGTGCCTGTGGGAATTTGTGCCCATTCAGCCAAAAGAGCATCTGTGAAGTCAGGCACTGATGTTGGATGAGAAGGCCTGGCTCGCAATCGGCGTTCTAGTTCTAAAGGTGTTCAATGGGGTTGAGGTCAGGGCTCTGTGCAGGCCAATCGAGTTCCTCCACATCAAACTCGTCTAACCATGTCTTTATGGACCTCGCTTTGTGCAGAGGGGCACAGCCATGCTGGAACAGCAAAGGGCCTTCCCAAACTGTTGCCACAAAGTTGGAAGCGCCCAATTGGCTAAGATGTCTTCATATCCTGTAGCATTAAGAATACCCTTCACTGGAACTAAGGGGCCTATCCCAAACCCTGAGAAACAGCCCCAAACCATTATCCCTCCTCCACCAAACTTTACAGTAATGCATACTATGCATTCCAGAAGGTAGCGTTCTCCTGACATCCGCCAAACCCAGATTTCAGTTGCGGCGTGCTTTATACCACTCCAGCCGACCCTTGGCATTGCGCATGGTGATGTGAGGCTTGTGTGCAGCTGCTCGGCCATGGAAACCCATTCCATGAAGCTCCCGACACACAGTTCTTGTGCTGATGGTGCTTCCAGAGGCAGTTTGGCACTCTGTAGTGAGTGATGCAGCAGATTATAAGCGATTTTTACGTGCTATGTGCTTCAGCACTCGTCGGCCCCGCTCTGTGAGTTTGCGTGGTCTACCACTTCGTGGCCGAGCTGTTGTTGCTCCTAGGCACTTCCACTTCACAATAATAGCACTTACAGTTGACATCTAGTAGGGCAGAAATTTCACGAACTGACGTGTGGCAAAGGTGGCATCATATGACAGTGCCGCGTTTAAAGTCACTGAGCTCTTTACAAACCATTCTGAATTCTAAATGTCTGTCTGTGGAGATTGCATGGCTATGTGCTGGATTTTATGCACCTGTTGGCAATGGGTATGGCTGAAACACCTGAACTCAATAATTAGTAGGGGTGTCCACTGACTTTTGGCCATATAGAGTATATCAAAATCATTGAAAAACAAGATGAGTTACCTTTGTTGTTGAAGAGGTCTTTGAATATTGGCAACGAGGGTCGATCCACAAAATTTTCACCATGTTGAACAAAGGCCTCTTTGAATCGTTTCAGCCCATTCAGAACAACAATCCTTTGTCCCAATCGAATACTAAAAATGTCTCCATATTGCTCCGCAAACTATGGAAAAATCATTTTAAGTTATTATAATCATAAATAAATTATCACTCATTAAAACTGCAAATTGACACAGGGCATGATTCAATTCAATTCAGTCTTGTATTCTATATTATTTACCTGCAATAAACACTATTTGTTCAATTTGTATTTTATCTATTGTTTCACTGAAATCTATGATTTTACATCCAAAATTGAGCTTTATTGAATACTGAATGCTTCACCTACTTATAGGGAAGTCTATTGCTCTCTTCAGCTCTTCTATGCATTTTGCACTCTTTTTACCTCACTGTGAATTTGAACATTGATGTTTTGTTTGTACATTTTTTGTATGCTGCCCTCTTCGTCAGGGCTTGCTTGAAAGAAACTGATGCAAATCTCAATTTGACTTCCCTGGTTAAATAAAGGATAAATAATTTTTTTAAAGAACATAGTGTATTAATTATTGTAGAAAACTGCAGGTAAATTCCAAAATATAGGAAACACCAACATAAAGTGTCTTAATAGGGTGTTGGGCCACCACGAGCCACCAGAGGAGCTTCAATGCACCTTGGCATAGATCCATGAGAAATTCCATAATTTGGGGTTTTGTTTATGGCAGTGGAAAACATTGGCTTGGGTGCCGCTCCAGAATCTCACTTCAAGTGAGTTGAGATCTGGTGACTGAGATGGCCATGTCATATGATCTACATTGGTTTCATGTTTAACAAACTATTCAGTGACTACTCGTGCCCTGTGGATGGGGGCATTGTCATCCTGGAAGAAACCATTCCCATCAGGATAGATTTGCTTCACCATAGGATGAAGGTGATCATTTAGAATAGCTTTGTATTCATGGTGTTTACATTTCCCTCAAAGGGGTTAAGTGGACCTAAACAATGCCAGATGCACTCCACACCATGACAGAGTCACCAGAGCCTTTCATCATGGGAAACGAGCATTTGAGCCTATTGGTTTCTTTTGGCATTTGGGATGCACATACGTCCACTTGTCAAGAACAGGGTGAAGGATGACTCATCTGACCATGACTTTTTTTCACTGCTCAGTAGACCACTGTCTGTGTTCTTTGCACCACTTTACTTGCAAACATGCATTTTTTGGTGTAATAAGGGGTTTATGCCCTGCAAACTGACCATAGTATCCCTCTCTGTGAAGTTTTTGATGGACAGTTTTTGATGGACTGTCCTTGATGAAACTGCTTACTCAGGCCCTAGATTGATATTTGCAGTCAACTGATTCAGAGTTGCTCGTCTGTTTTGCCTTGCATCTCGAACCAATGCACAGACATCACGATTGAGGAGTATGTGCTTTCGACCACAGTTGCCCCTAATTGATGGTCTTTCCCTCAGACTTCTATGCCAACATTACCCTAGCAACTGTTCCTCGTGAAACATCAGCAAGTTGAGCAGTCATTGTCACTGAAACTGCTGCCAAATGTCAAAGAATCACCCCTTTCCTTGTCATATTGAAGAAAGTGACCATTAAAAGGCTGAAGACAATGCTTGGACAGTAAACTTGGGGCCTCCAATAGCATAGCGGTCTAATTGGCTGGTCCTTTACGAGTGTGAGCCGCCTATTACGGTCGCAGTTTGAAACCTTACTGTACCAGACCGGATGTGCGCAAAGGTGACTCCAGAACGTGGTGCGGGGAATTCCTTCTTGAAGGAGGTGGAGGCTGCCCTCGGAGAACTAGCTGGCCTCGTAGAGACGAGTGGCAAACTCATGTAGGGTGGGCAAATCAAAATAAATACAGGGTATAATTGGCCACCCGAGGGAGAAAAACCAAAAACAAATGAATAAATAAATACAAATGCTTGGGTGCTGTTCTTTGAATTATTTGCTGCTAATATACCCCTTTTATTAAGGAATTGAGCAATCAATTTATCAATATCAAATTAATGAATATTGAACTACAACACCCATGTGAGCACAACTGTACATAGCGACCGGTGGGACCTGCAGTTGTAGTTTAATTTAGTTTTATCAACTGTTTACGTTGATCGCCCAATACATTAATAAATGGGGTTTACTTATCAGCAAACATTTCAAGGCATAATCCCCAGACATTGCAATAATATTTTTTTAAATTGTATTTTATATGATGAAGGAAAGTTTGCGTCTCGTTGGAAATAAATGGTTTGTGGTCTGCACATTCATCCCGGAAATTCCCGTTAGCTTACTAGGGGTGTTGACAAGGAAGTACCACATCAACTTTCCCAGTATATAATATATGCTTTGTATATGTATTGAGTATTGATCAAGAATTGTATCAGTGCTTGTTTAGTTTCTGTGAATTATATTGATGCAAGTTAACATCATTTTGATATCAATAATCTGGTATGCCGACCGAATTTAGTAATTGTATTACAGTTGTGAAGCTCTATACTCACGTTTGTGAGTAACTTCCCTTTTGTACATTGAAAAAACCCCCCAGTTTTTGTTGAGATTAAAAACATGAGTAACTAGTTGGTATGTGCGTGGTGTACCAGAGTAATACAACTTGCACGCACAATTCGCACATTGTCATGACAAATCATTTACAAATGAAACAATGTGTATTAACCCCGCTTTAATTTAATGTAAGCTATATTTTATAGAATATGTAACGTGTTAATAAAAAATCTGTATACATTATTAAATAGGAGTATCAGTATTTCCTTTGTGCATTGATTGAGTAGATTAGGATAATTATTAGCCACTCACCTTTCCAAACTGAAGATGGATTTTAGTTGAATCAATACGAAGGAGGTCGCCGACAAGTGGTAATGACCATGGTCCTGGGGGAAACGTCTTCGGAGATTTGTTTTTTACAATATTGGCAAGTATCAAAAACACAGCAAAGAAAATAAAACATAACCTCGCATCCACCAATTCCAAAAAAGAGAGCACAGAAAATGTGGCCATTACGTGTATGAATTCCGAAAGCACAGGTGGACGAAAGAGCAGCGAACAGCGACCAGCTGTGGCAGTGGCAGGTGGTCTACTGAAGTACGAAGCATGTGCATGAAAATGTCGACTTCAAACAAACACGCTCTTTGGACAGAAAGCAGGTGTACTCCCAACCTGACTCAGGTGTAGGCTACTCCCAACCTGACTCAGGTGTGTCCATTTGTGTTTTCCACATGCATAGATTTAACCATGGTCCCCACCAGCCATGAACAAAAAATTCAGTACTGCATTCCGGCCACGATCGGGGATAAATCGAAGGTAATTCACTCGCGCTATTCGAGATTATTATATGTATATAGCCTCTCTTCGTCGTGGATATACACTAGGCCTACTTGATCTTCTTATAATGCATACTTAGTATTCAACAGGACATGTTTTCTTTTTAAAAGGCCAAATTGAATGTTTATCACTATAAAACTGAGGGTGTTTAACCCTATAACCCCTATATGTCTACATCATATAGCATGTTCTCCAAAATATCACGGTTAAATGTACCGAAAATATGGACATGTTATATGTAGGGGAGAGCAGGGTATGTTGGCACACTTTTCACTGTGTCTTACCTGTACTGGGCACAATACATCAGAGTGGTATAAATGTCATACCAAATGAAAGGTGGAAGTCTTGGGCACATATTTTGTATTAATTGCATTTTCATGTATTATTTCAGTATGGAGTTGTAGACAGTTACATAGAGGGTGTGCACTTGGGACGACTTACCCCACCAGTGGGTAAGTTGTCACACTGTCATAGTATGTGGGGTAAATTGTCACATTGGATTATCAACAAATAAGAACACAACACAGTAATTGTGAAGAAAACATTTTTTTTTTACTTTAAAATTCAAAAAACAACCAAGTACATTTCATTACAGAACTCATTCATTAAAGAGCAAAATGCACAACAAATCACATCTAATCAGACTCATCTTCCGAGTCACAGTTCTGGCACACATAAATTGTGTGGCCTGGGGTGCAAGCATCATGGGCCCACTTCTTGCATCTCCCACACTGCACCCAAGTCTCGTTTGGGCGGCTGTTAGAAAATGGCTCCATGCAGACTAGGCATAAGCATTCCTCTTCATCTGCTGCTGACTCGTCTAGGTTTCTTTTTACCCTTGCCTTTTTATTCCCCAGAAACAGCCTTTTTTTAGATTGCGATGTTTCCATTTGTAGTGCTTGCTTCACGGGTGTGTCTGTTAAAATTGCGGTCCTGCGCCGCTTTCTTCCATTATTAGTTTGTTTTCGGGGACCAGCTTTTGGAAATGGCCGGAGGTCCTCTGGAGTTGGTAGTCTGCTGGCATTGCTGGGTAAGGGTGAGCTGGCATGGGAACTGACCGGGTCTGGGTGTGTCTCTGTGCCTGTGCTTGTGCCTGGCAGGGCAGGGTTGGTGCTGGGGCCTGATGGGGCAGGGCGATCCGTGACATAGGATGGCGCAAACTCAGTTTCCAAAAAGATATCCCTGTTGTAAGGCTGTACCCCAGCTACCCTAAAGCCAGCCTGAATGTTCAGGGGGGTTGCCGCCACAGGATACGCGATTGCCACAATCCCAGGAATGTCATAAATAGTCATTGTTTTCCCAGGATTGTTCCTCATCCATGCATCACACGCCGTGTTGATGTGCCTTTTTAGCGGCCCGTAGACAGACCTGTCTAAGGGTTGAAGCCGATGAGAGCAGTGGGGTGGGAACGAGACCATAATTATGCCGTTTTCTTTGGCGTAATTGAGTCCATCAATGGACATATGAGATATGTGGTTGTCCAGAAGCAGCAAAGATGGTTTCTCCTTTGAGCATTTTGTATGCTCAGTGAAATGTTTCAGGAAGTCAACAAAGTGCACATCTTTCATCCACCCCGATGGATTTGCCGCCCCCTGCTGCCAGGTGGTCCGCTGTTTAAAAAATGGTCTCGGAAGTTGACACGGGGAATATGAAATATGGAGGTATACTATTTCCTGTGGCTGACACAGCACAGGCCAGTGTGACAAGTGTCCCCCTTTCAGCGGAGGTCAGCGACCCTACTTGTTTGAATCCGCGTCTGGCCACTACTTTGTCAGGTTTATGGACCGTGGTCACCCCAGTTTCGTCCACATTCCATATGTCCCCTGGTCCAAATCGATGCCTGTCCAGCACATTTGCTAAATTGTCGAAGAAGGCATTGACATTTTCTCGGTTGAAGCTACTAGCTCTGGCAAGGCTCGTTGCCTCAGGCTTTCTTATCGACAGCATTGGGTGCCTTTTTAAAAAGGCTGTAAACCACTCGGAGCTGGCCTTTTCTGTTTCAGCCCACGTTGGTGAGAACTTCAGCTTGTGTGCCACAGCAAACTGGTAGGCAAGTCTTTTGATCTCACTAGGCGACAGACCGAAATAAATGTCCGCTGACCTGGCAATATAATGAACCAGCTGCATCTCCAACTCAGGTGGAAATATCTGCCGTGGCTTTCTATAGCCAACCACTGTTGTTGGCATGGCTGCCTGACTGACAATCTCTTCGCTGGTAACCTTTTCACAATACCGAGCCAGAGTACGGTAGTTTATATTAAAATCGTTTGCTGTGCTTCTGATTGATTTGTTCTCCAGCTTCACCTGTCTGACTGCCTTCAGCATTATATCCGGAGCTGTGCTACCATTCTCTGTCTTTCTTTTATAATTTCGCACCATCATCTCACTTTATTTTTGGTTCCTTCGTTTGTTTGTTCCTTTCCTTCCTCCCCTCAATGCATATTTCCTTCAAAAACAAATTTAAATTAGCCTCATGTGACAACTTGCCTCAAAGCCATTTAGACAACTAGCCCCAAACGGGCATGTGGGCAAACGTTTGTTAAAAAACACGGTTAGTTCGACAAAGTACTGCAGCTAACATATAAATAAACACCTTATTGTTTCCCTCATTCGGTACAGAAACATAATTTAGGACATTTTTATACCTAACACGGTTTTATTACATGAAATACACGACGCCATTTACTTACTTTTGCAGGAAAAAAGGCGAACGCCTTCTGCTTGATTGCAATTAAAGAGACCTGTGACCACCTGTGCAAAGGAATTTCAAGCTGGCCCTAATTGCAACAAAGCAGCTATTCCATTTTTGAGATGGCGCCCCTGTGGTTGGAGGTATGAACAGTGTGACAACTTACCCGTGTGACAACTTACCCGTGTGACAACTTACCCGTGTGACAACTTACCCTGCTCTCCCCTACAGATCGGGTGGAATCTCGTCTTTTCAACAATGCATGCCAATTCATTGATCCCGCCCCAATTCAAGGCAAGGGTAGGGTACTCTAGGAGAATAGCTGGTCCTTACCTTTGGTGAAGTATAGAAGTCCCAAAACATGACAGATTGTTGATAATGTGGGCATCCTGATCACCATACAGGTCTAACGAGCAAAACTGGTAAACCTGTTTTGCCACAAGAGCAAGCAAAATCGAGAGTTCCCATGTTTTCCATGCACTTCAAGTCGTCAACAACAGCAACGATTTCATTCTCCTGGGTCTACGATATATGTGGCTATGTTTCACATAGGAGTTTCGCTTAAGTTTTATATCCACGCGATGGTAAATCTTTGCTACAAAACAAGCCCACGCCCATCATTCTCCTATAATTATTGGCCAAACAGCCCCCTGAATTACAAATGACAATTTTAAT
The DNA here is from genome assembly GCA_029706075.1 of Aldrovandia affinis. NCBI lineage: Eukaryota > Metazoa > Chordata > Actinopteri > Notacanthiformes > Halosauridae > Aldrovandia > Aldrovandia affinis. Next base: position 19,881 of record JAINUG010001277.1, read on the forward strand.
CAATTATCTATGTTCCATCACTTTCAATGACAGTCTGCCTGCCCTCCATAACTAATGCAAACTAGGTGTGCAATTAAAAAATAATAATTACGGTCATTTTTACGGTAATACATTTAATTATTTTCCATAATGTAGGAGTGTCTGTATAAGGTTTTCATTTGATCGCATTTACGACCATGAATGTGCTATGTGCAAATCGTGATGCTAATTAAAACGCACGTGAATGAAGAGTGTGCACGGACTTCAGAGGTCTGTAAAGCTCCATACTTCTCAGTTCATTTGGATTTATTGTTTGGTTATAAAATACCAAACGTCCCAAAGACACGTTTCGACGGGCAGGACGGCCTGACTAGAGAACACTAATTTGACACTGTAAATAGTTTTGTGCAAAGAGGGCAGACAATTGCCAAAGTGCAATTTTATCATGGTTAAACAAATTTGTTATATTTATATTGGTGCACTATTTTTTAATTTACTTTGCCAATTTTGACAACTGTTGCTGTTATTTTATTTCATTTTTTTAAAGTTGATAATGCTAAATGCCTGTTGGTTACCTTTTTACCATATCCAATTATTTGATTTGCCTTTGGTATGTCTCATGGGCAACAACATGTTGTAGTGTGATTCTCAGTGTCACAGAAATGAACTGTGCCACTGGGAGAGACTGACCTATCACATTACAACATCCATCTGTTTTGTGAGCAAAATAACAATCCACACCACTCACTAAAAGGCCTCTAGTTTATGAATCACAGAAGTCTGTTATGTCAGTTGACATATTGGGCAAGGCATGCACAAACATCCTGAGTATAATGAAATGTGACTCATTTATTGCTTTTCAAACATGAGATTCTACACAAGAAAACTACAAAAGCCTACTTTATTGTTTGTTTCATCTTCGGTCTTTTGGGATGTGTTGTGTCCACATGCTATCCACACCCCTATAAACTACAATGTGTTTCCTTTCAAATCGTACCAAATGTAAGCATGTGGCCATCCCAATTCTTGAGCTATGAACTGTTATATTTGGGTATGTCCAAATAGGCATGAATGCACAAAATAGGGGGTGACGGTTAAGGGGTTAAAGAAGAGTTAAATGGATAGGCCAAAATACAAACTTTCAGCTAAAATAGACATATGTTGCAAAATACAAAGCACAGTTCACTTACATTTACATTAAAATTTTAAGCATTTAGCAGACGCTCTTATCCAGACTTAGGCAACTTAGAAGATGCCAATTTCATAAAGTGATGCTTGATCATTTTACCTCAGACCAGTATTGTACATGTATTCAGAGGAAAGGGCAATTTTGAGATTAATGTTGAAGGAAAGGTTTGGCGTTGGTCCAGGCAAATAGAAAACGTATTAAAATGGTAAATAAGCACAATTCTTTCAATTTACGATATGGAACCCATCCAGTTCCAGTTTGTAATTGGCAAGAAAATTATGAAACACAGTACTATTATTTATTGATTACACAACAAAAGAGCTTTACCCACATGTTCTTTGTACATCACTTTGTTCAGTTGTTAACGAGGTGCCACAGTGATTTTAAATGGCTTTGGAGACAAAGTCAATCCAAACAGGAAGTCTAGGCTGACCTTTGTGCCCTCTGGTGGGCTGACGGTGAATGTCTGGAGAAAGGATGTGAAAAACAGAAACAATTCCATCCGGGCCAGCGGCTCTCCTGGACAAAATCGCTTTCCTGTGTATACAAAAATATTGACGATCATTTAAAATATAAAAATACTGATTGAGATACTTATTACTTGAGATAAGCACAACCCATGAAACAGTATTGCTGCACTGAAAACCTGAAAAACCTGTCTGAGGTGCGTGTATAATATGGTTTCAAGTTTAGATTCATACAAAGATTTTTGTTAATCATTCTGACCTAGAAGTGTGTTTTCTGTGTTAAAAAGTAATTGAAGTATTGCAGGTTTCTGCCAAAAGACTTTTCACATTTTTTCCAAAATGTTTTCCCCTTTGTTCTCCCCAATTTCAAATGACCAATTGTACCTGTTGAGTTACCGTACAGGTACGTGTAGAGATTAAGGTGAAAGAGTGCCTAAGCACAATTCCATTGCATATTGTGAAAAGTAAACAGAGTGGATAGTATATACACAATAGACTGGAGCGGTTAGACTGCAGTTTACAACAGTTTACACTCACTGTAGTTGTACAAACGGAGATGGTGCATGAGTCCATTTAATAAAAGTTTATAGAGGTGCATAACTCACAGCTTCACTCTCAAGCCCATATCGCCCCATGTGTGCTGCAGGGTCATTGTACAGTTAAAATGCTTCTGCGGTCCTGTATGAACACATTTTTAATGCAATTTTGATGCCCATGAAAAAATATATTCAATGGACACTGCAATATTTTTGATTGATCTCCTTTTTTGCGAAGTAGTGGTGGAGGAAACCTATTAAAAACTATATATTTTTTAGAAAATATTTTTGATTTATATTTTATATTGATCTATGTCAGCTTTTTTATGTTTTGCATAGTGTACCTGCCAACACATATGAAAGTCACTATGTGAATACTGTTTGTTACTAGGATCTCTATCAAATAAATCTTTCCAGTGGTGAAATAAAAACATGCCATTCAGGTCCCCCTGGAAATGGGAGTTGGCAAACATAATTCTCACACAATAAACTGTTACCGGCTGAGAATGGTAGAAAGGCATCCATCTTGACAAACTCTCTGTGTGTTGAGAAAGTGTCCTGGATCAAACGAGTGAGGAGACTCCCACTCCTTCCCATCAAACAATACTGAGGTGAGGTTGGCAATCACTTGTGTTCCCTAAGAAATAAAGAGAATGTACAACAGGTGTGGAAGACATGCTTGCAATCAGTCCTGCCTCACTGTACTACACTGGCTTTTCTTCCACATCTGTACATTAGCTTCAGAACCACTGCTGGGGCGCCGGGGCAAGAACATTGCGTACGGCAGCCCTGGCCCTTGTTTACCCGACTAGTGAGTACTGCGCGCCAGTATGGTGTCGCAGTGCCCACACCCGCCTCGTTGATACGCCTATCAACGAAGCATTGCGCATTGTGACATGATGCCTGCGTCCCACTCCTATGGACAACCTCTCCATCCTTGCAGGCATCCAGCCCGCTGGGCTTCGCCGCGCGGGAGCCACAGCACGTCTCGCAGTCCGGGTGAACCCCCCCTAGGCTTGAGGTGGTAAAAGGATAGCCCCTCGGCCCCGAGCCTAGGGGAGCAGAAAAAGAACATACCCAAACGAAGAAGAACCACTGCATTCTTCTACAGAATTTGCTCTTCTCAAGATGTATCTTCCCTGATATTCACACTTTCTTCAAAATGTGTTGTCATTAGTTCTATAATCACCTTGAGAGATTTTGCCTACCTTTGGTAGAAAGTATCCTCCCAGGGTGGTGCCTTTGCTTGTAGTCCTCACCAGATTCAGTGGCACAATGTTGCCCATCCTCTGAATCTCGTGGATCACAGCATCAGTGTAGGGCATGTTGGCTCTGTCTGCCATGGTGGGCTGGCGTGACTGTCCAATCACTCTGTCTATCTCAGCCTGGACCTTCTCTGTGAGAGCAAGGTGATACAATCAGAGAGAAGATATCTTGTTGGTATTGAAGTGTTTGCCTTAAATACCACTTACAATTTAGGGATTTAGTACTTGCTTTTCAACGAAAGTGACCTACAGTAAGTGTATTACAAATGGCTAGATAACCACCACTAGAGCTAGAGATCAGTAGATCAGTCTCATAGGCAGGGCATAGAGAAAATCTTGAGCATGTGACCATCTGCGCCGTCAAGCTGAATTTCAGCAGTCATCCTCCAGGTGTCCCTGTAGGCACTCTCAATAATTTGGCAATCAAGACAGACATGTGACTAATTATGCAATTAGGTGCAAAAACAGTACAAAACAATAAAATTACGCTGTAAGTTTGGAGGAGGTGAAACATGGACACACTTAAAACGTCAAGACAAATTTCCATTGATGACAGAGTAAACAATATCCTACTGGTACATTGCATACCGCATAGGTTTAATTTATTTTGCACATCTTGTAAATAATCTTTAGGCCACACAACAAACGTTACAACAGACCAGCACTTAAAGTGAGTTCACCCAAAATCCAATAGGATGTACTACATATGCAAATAGTTTTTAGAATTCTGACCAAATCCAGTAATGGCCAGCATGATTTCCAAAAACAATGGGAGTTTGTAAATACCACAAGTAGCTTAAAACTCCATGCCAAAATTAACTCCCAGTAACTTAGAAACAAGTCGCTCAGCCACATGGTTAATTTGGAAGTTGAACATGTATAACATTGGATGATACTTTAATTGTAGTTTAAAAAATGATGCTGAAATTGGACTTCTGTACTTTCAATAATTTAGGTCACACTACCAGAACTATATTCTTGTTAACTTGTATGTGCTTTTCTCTGCAAAAATATTATCAACCAAGATGTCAATTCAAGTCAAACTTCCAAATAAACTACATGGCTAAGCAACTTGGTTAGGGGTTACTGGGAGTTAAAGTTGGTATGAAATTTTGCACATGCTATGTGCGGTTACATAAACTGGCATCAATGCTATCAAGCTATCCATTGGTGAATGGATATTTCTGTAGACGAATTTGCTAGAAACTCTTCTTTGGATACATAGTACATCGTATGAAAAGTAAGGAAAATGACACTTGCACTTTATTTGCGTGAACTATCACTTTAAAGACCAAAAAGTGGCTCAATATGGCTCAGTAGGTAGAGCATGGTGTTGGCAACATTTAGGTTGTGGGTTCGATTTCCATTGGGACCACATATACTGAAAAAATGTATGCATTCACTAAACTGCCAGAGGTTAAAAAAAGTTTAGGTTACCAAAAACTGAAAAAGAATGTAAATTTCAGTTATGAAAAAAGGCCCTTTCCAGGGAACAAGTAATGGGTTAACGTGGGTTAACAGTCACTCTGTGCAAGTCGTGCAACTCTGGATCCAGCAACAGAGTCCCAGACCATCACGCTTCCTCTTCCATGTTTGACAGTTGGTGTCACACACTGAGGAACCATCCTTTCATCTAATCGACGGCCTACAAAGACCATTCAAAGATTTCAAATTTGTATTCATCGGTCCATAAGACCTTCTTCCAGTCTTCAGTAGTCCACTAGCGGTGTTTCATGGCCCAAGCAAGCCTCTTTCTTATTTGCCATCTTAGCAATGGCTTTCTTACTGCCACTTGACCTGCCAAACCTGCAGCTCGAAGTCTTCTCTTCACAGTTGAAACTTCCTTACTTCGACCAGTGTTAAGCTGTGCTGTCCTGTGAGCCGCCTATCACGCAAGCTGTTGACTCTCAGAAACTTGTCCTTTGATTTTGTTGTGGCTTTGGGTCTGCCAGACCTCTTCCTGTTAGTTTCCAAGTGCCTTTTGATGGTGTAGGAAACTACTCACTGCCAAAAAATGTACAACCTTTTTTTATTTTTTATAAATACATCTGGCAGTTTACCACTTACCTTTGTACTATTTTAGGTTATTCACTGGACTTGAACTGCTTAAATTTCTGTAAAAACTGGAAAATGGGGATGTTCTAAAACTTTCGACCAGTAGTGTATATAAAAACACAAAAAAACAAGGTTTGAGACAGATACGGATGGACAGATATTTTCTTGGTGGACTTTAATTTATTGCAGCATTGTCTAATACGCTACACGTCTGACGTGATAAGTGTCAATGGACATAAACATTGTGCTGTCATTCTTCTCATGCACCTGATTAAGTGGTAACTGACACGATTGTCGTAAATCATTGAATGATCATTTGACAGCTTAAAATAAAGGGCTGACATGCGAGATCACAACCCAAGATTTTCTTCTGGCTCTACTCATAGGGCACAAAAAGTGTTCAAATTTGGGTAAGACACCTCAGTGCCCAGCACGAGGGGCTGCAGACAAAAGTATTATTTAGTGTCTCAAGAGAGGTAGACTTTGGAAGGTCAATCAAAATGTATAGTGCTGCAGACTGGAAGAGTCACCTGCCTTGGATCTCTGGGTACTTCATCATATAGATGAAGGCCCACAAGAGGGTAGTGGATGTGGTCTCTGTCCCAGCAACAAACAGATCTAGCATGAGGTAACACAGACCCTCCTCATGAAATCCTGCCTCTGGGTCATTTCTCCTCTGCAGCAAACACAAGAGGAAATTTGTCAAGCTGTCAGTCATCCAAGGCAACCTAAAGCATCACTCATTCTGTCAAATAAACCAGTAATGGTTGTGAAAAGAATAAAGGACTTTTTATAATTGTTTAAGCCATTTAG
>JAINUG010001278.1:0-26089 GCA_029706075.1 Aldrovandia affinis
GACCCTCTACCTCTACCTCTACCACAACCTCAACCTCTTCCTCTTCCCTCGCTGAGGTTGTTGGTGGCGGCCTCCTCGATCCATGCTTGGTATCAACTAGAATCTATTGACCTCTTTTATAGGTTGAGAACTAATTGATTAATTGTGCACAGAGAGTTCACACAGGTGCTGACGATATTTAGAATTGAGAGAGCAGTTTCAGTAGGCTGCTACTAAGTGTCTGCAATGTGTTGACATGATTATTCAATTAGGTTTCGTGTCTCTCTGAGAAGTGTGTTAACTGTTTTGAAAAGTGTGTTAAAACTCAAAGAAAATTGTGTGAAAGCAATGAGAAATAGTTAACCCGTTCGCCAGAGAAACTCTTGCTGTGCAAGGTGTGAGCATTAGATTAAGTTGACCCATGATTCGCTAAATGTGTGTAAGCAATCAAGAAAACTGTAAGTATACCTGGTATGAAAAGGTCAAAATTATGATGATAGACTTAAGGCACTCAATCTATTTAAACTTTGCAAACTGAGTCTTAGGGGGGATTTGATTTTAAATTCCACCTATTTATTTTTCGATTTACCCTCCCACACGGGTCCGCTTCTCGTCTCTCTACCAGGCAAGCGTTACCCCACGACTGCTTGTATTATAACCAGATTAATGCTATTAATCTCCAGAGATCATCTATCAATAGCTACTTTGTGTGTAGTTTTGTGTAGTCGCTAGCCAAACGTGTCTCTGTCTGGCTGACTGTTAAACAAACCACTTTTTAGCCAGACTTTAGTGGTGATAGGCTAATTTAGGCTAATGCTAGCTAACCTAGCATACATTGAAAGTGGTGATAGGCACAAAGCTAGCTACATTTTAGTATACATTTTCAGTGGCCATTCATAAAATCATGACAGTCAACTCCTGTTGTAGTAAATTAGTTACAAGATTAGACTGATTACATAAAATCAAACAGTTATAAAGAGTATTTTCTGCCGTCACAAAAGTTGTGAAAGCACACACTAAACTATAGTGACGAATTGTTTTGTCAATATGCGTTTGTTCATCAAGGTCTTGGTTATGTAAGGATGTCAAAATAGTTTAGCACATCTGAGATCTAAATAGCTAAAAACCTGTTTTTATCAGAACTGGTCAAATTGCGAGCGGCAGAAAGGAAATGGAGAAAATCCAAATCCCCTGTAGCTCTGTCTGATTTCCACACTCTCCTGGCTTCCTTCTCCTCTAACCTCTCCTCTGCTAAGTCTGCATTTTTCCTTTCTAAGATTCAATCTTCTGTTTCCAACCCACGTAAACTCTATTCTACGTTTTCCTCTCTCCCTCACCCCCTCCTCCTTCCCCCACTCCCTCCTCTCTAACCGCCGAGGACTTCTCATCCTTCTTTCACAAGAAGGTCGATGTCATTCTCTCAACTCCTTCCCCCCAACCTCTCCCTCACCCATCTCACTACCTAAACCTCCCACCCCTCTGTCCTCCTTCTCGCCCCTTCCTGACTCAGACATCCTTCAACTTGTTTCTCTCCCCACCGTCCCACCACCTGCCCTCTTGATCCCATTCCTTCCTCCTCTTCCAGTCCATTTCTATGGACATCCTCCCCTTTGTCTCCAATGTCATTAACTCCTCTCTTTCCTCTGGCTCTGTCCCCTCCTCCCTCAAATGCCCTCATATTGTCCCCCTCCTCAAAAAACCCTCTCTGAATCCTGCTGTCATCTCTAACTACCGACCTGTCTCTCTCCTCCCATTCCTTTTCAAAACATTAGAGCGGGCTGTCTATAATCAACCGTCTGCTCATCTCTTACAGAACAACCTGCTTGATCCCAACCAATCTGGGTTCAGAGCAGGCCACTCCACAGAGACTGCTCTCCTTGCGGTCACTGAGGCTCTTCACGGGGCTAAGTCCCGATCCCTTAGCTCCGTCCTCCTCCTCCTCGACCTGTCGACGGCATTCGACACCGTGGACCACCGGATCCTGCTCTCATCTCTCATCGAGATGGGAATCTCCGGATCTGCGTTGACATGTTTTGAGTCCTACCTGGCTGACCGGTCCTACCAGGTGGCCTGGAGAGGATCCCTCTCCTCTCCCCACACCCTCTCTACTGGAGTCCCGCAGGGCTCGGTGCTAGGCCCCGTCCTATTCTCTCTGTACACCAAGTCACTTGGCTCTGTTATTTCTGCTCATGGTTTTTCCTATCACTGTTATGCTGATGACACTAAACTCTTTCTCTGCTTCCCTCCATCTGAGACCCAGGTCCCGGCACGGATCTCTGCATGCCTGGCTGACATCTCCGCATGGATGTCCACCCATCACCTGAAGCTGAACCTGGGGAAGACAGAGCTGCTCTTCTTCCCTTCGAAGGGCTCCCCAACGATTGATGCGTCAATCACCGTGGAAGGCTCCATAGTGTCTCCGTCTCAGTCTGCCAGAAGCATTGGAGTGACCCTGGACAACCAGCTGTGCTTCTCGAGCCATATTGCAGCGATCACTCAGACCTGCCGTTTCTCCCTCCACAATATCCGGAGGATCCGACCGTTCCTCACCCAAGAGGCCACTCAACTCCTGGTCCAGGCCCTGGTGATCTCACGTTTGGACTACTGCAATTCCTTGCTGGCAGGCCTTCCGGCCTGTGCCATCAAGCCTCTGCAACTAGTCCAGAAAGCTGCCGCTCGCCTGGTGTTCAACCAGCCGAAGTTCACCCACGTCACCCCTCTACTCTCCTCTCTGCACTGGCTCCCCATCGCAGCACGCACTGCAAGTCACTGGTGCTTGCTTTTCAAGCGGCCAGAGGTACTGCTCCCCCATACCTCCAGTCACTCATCACTCCCTACACCCCGCCCAGACCCCTCCGCTCCGCCTCCTCTGGCAAACTGATTGCCCCATCCCTCCGGGCACCTGGCAGCCGCTCCTCGCGGTCTCGCCTCTTCTCTGTCCTGGTCCCTCGCTGGTGGAACGAACTCCCGCAATTGGTCAGGACTGCAGAATCACTTCCAATCTTCCGCAAGAGACTCAAAACCCACCTCTTCAGACTCCACTACCACTGAACACTGTCCATCTAGTCAATCTGTCTTCACCACTGTTTACTTGTTCTACACTATAAAAAATAAAAAATAAAATAATAATACTTGTAAAAAAACCCACTAACCTTTTCTTTCCCAGTGTTACAGGTATGCTATGCAGACGCCTGCAATGATGTCTATTGCTGTATTACTGCACTGATCTTGTGCGCTAACTATGATTGTTCTTACCTTGTATTAATGCACATCTTGTAAGTCACTCTGGATAAGAGCGTCTGCTAAATGCTTAAAATGTAAAATGTAAATTTATTTCAGGCTGTGGGAGGGCTATATGCTAATTTCCTGAATACTCATGATCCACACCTGTAAGATCTGTCAGATGGGCCATCTCTCTCTCAACGGCCATCAGACAAAGACAAAAGCCATCAGAGTGAGCAATAGTGAGTGAGCCATGCAGAAGACAGAAAAAAAAATATATATTTCATTTTGGAAGACGGTGAGACAATCTGTTCTTTCACAGTCTTTGGTGCCAAAATACCTTTAGTTCAAACTACTTTGGCCACCATTCGGGACACTAGAGGTAACATGCCCTCATCTGTCTATCTGTCTGTGTGTTTCTGAACATGATAACTGATAATAATAATAACAATAATAATAATACTGATAATATATTTTCCCTTTTAGGGATTTTGTTTTTTAGGCAACTGCAGTTGCTCTTATCCAGAGGATATAGTATACGTGGTCAAGGGCTTCCTTCAGAAATATGTTTCATAGCAAGGTTTGAGTTTACCACACTAATGATTGATTTAATCATCAGATTCAAGATTGGTGGGAAGATTTACATTTTATGTTAGATTACATTTTTTAGGATGCACTCACAACAGGTCAAAGAATTCAAGGCTTTCTGGTAAATTCCTATGGATAGATTTTGGTTTTTGGTGAACGCAGCACTGAAATGTTCAAAGAATCATTTTTTTTATCAATTTCTCATATTGGAAAGAAATTTATTCAAGCTTGTTGTTGTTACTGTGCAGTGTTTGATTTTAATTTTATGGATATGATCCCATGGCCTTTATGTAAATGATGATTGTTTGTATGTTAATAAAGTGATGGTGTATGACAATGCTGTATTTAAATGGTATCTCATGTACACCAACATGGACCGGAAAAAGCAGTTAACAGGAAAGCATTAGATGATATAAGCAGTGCCCTTTATCCATGTGTGTTTCTACTCCAGATGCCATTGTTATGAGTCAGTACTAAAGGAAATACATAGGGATGAAGGGGGATTGTATCATTGGATGAGTAGGAATAAGACTGTATACATTTGATCACTGACCTTGAAATTATAAATCATTCTAATGAGCTGAAAATAAAAAAAATCTGTGTCATGATTGGAATATTGGATTTCTCCTCCACAGCAGCATGACAAATTAATGAGAATAAGTGTTAAAACTGACCAATCATGGCTATAAAACTGTATCGGAGTGTAGATTTAGTGACTCATATTAACTGCATATCCAAACTTTATTTCATTGCTTGAAAAATCACTAGTGCTGGCATACCAGGCCGCAAGGGGAACTAGTCCCTCCTACCTCCAGACACTCATCACACCCTTCACCCCAGCTAGACCCCTCCGCTCTGCCTCGTCTGGCCAGCTGACTCTCCCGTCCCTTCAGGCACCCAGCAGCAGCTCATTGCGGCCTCGCCTTTTCTCTGCCCTGACCCCCCGGTGGTGGAATGATCTTCCACACTTGGTCAGGGCTGCAGAAGGCTGAAAACCCACCTCTTCAGACTCCACTTCTACTTTATATATTAAATAAAAAAACGAAGTGTAGATTTAGTGATTAATATTAATGGCATATCGAAGGTTCATTTCATTATTGTCTTAAAATTTTTATCTTGGCACAGGCAGTCTTCCATCCATTCAGCTGTCTTTTGAGTGACGGCACTCTTATGGCACATTGCTTTGGTGGCAGTGCCGGGCTTAAGGAATAGATTGAGGATGTTGTGGGAGCTGTTGAGGCAGCGCTGGTTAAAAGCTGATTGGGTATAGGCGCGATTATGTCTATTCCGCTCCGGGTAGTGCCGTCTGTTTTTGGTGAAAGAGCATATGACCACTGGCACATTTCCCTGGCAAAAACTCTTCCCTCAAAGACTTGTGCTGTCAGCAGGAAGGTGCACTCAGATCACCGGTAGCTGCTCCCGGCAACAGCAGTTCTAGAATGTTTGGGCTGTTTGAACCGTCTTGAGTGCACAGTGTGCATTGCAGTGCCTTGTGGGTCAGGGAGGGGAGAGGTCAGCTGTGCTTAATGTGCTTAGTCAGTCATCCAGTTCACAGTCATAGGAAGCCTGAATAACTCAATACTAAATATATATGGATATTTTTGTGTGCCTGGAGCCTTAATGTGCCTGTATTCTCAACATTTCTACATTTGACATCTTAGGCATTCAGCAGACACTCTTATCCAGAGCAACTTACACAGTTAACATTTTTTCTTTACATACATTTATACAGCTGGATATTTTACTGAAGCAATTTAGGTTAAGTACCTTGCTCAAGAGTCCAATGGCAGTGTCCCACCTGGGAATCGAACCTGCAACTGTCACGACTCGACCGGCAAACGGGCATTTCCCCCAAGCCCCAATCAGGAGAAGTGAAAGGCATGCCAGGAATGTACAATCCCAATCGAGACAATGACTGGCAGCTGAAGGGTATTTAACCTGCTAGCTTCCCTTGCACTGCGCTTGAACATTCACTGCCCTGAGTTTTATCTTACCTGTTGTGTTTGTGTTCTCGCCGCCTTGAAAAGCTTGTCCTCGTTTGTTTTGTAGTTCCAAGTATTTAGTGTATTTCGTTCACCGGAATACGTTTTGAGTTTTACTGTTTCACTTGTTTTGCTTTCTCCTGCTCGTTTGTTGTTTTGGTTTATTTGTGAGTGTTGTTCCGTGTCTGTTCAGACACTGTTTTGCCATTTCCTATTATCTACATTTAAGGAAAATAAAGAACCTTAAATATGTCTCTGCATCCTGGGTCTCTCTCTCTCCTGTAATTGGTTCCCAAACCCACAACATTCCTGACAGTTTCCTTGAAAGTATTTATATCAGTGGTGGGCCGTGCATTTCACACCTAGGCCTTCAGTAGTGCTCCGTCTGAATCAATCCACCCCTCAATAACTATTTTATGGCTATAAAAGCCATCTTATTGTTATGTTTTGAGTGTCTGTTCGGTTTGTTTTTGCACTTTGTTTATTTATCTTTCTTCAGTCATGTTTCATTCTCGTTCTGTCATGCACTTCGGGAAATTCTATGTTTCGGTTTTTCCGTCTTCGTTTCTAATCTCGTTTTACTTCCTTCTTACTTTCTAATTACACTTTGTATATATTAGTTAGATGTATATAGTACTAACCAACTAATCTACTAACATTAGGGATTTAGATTAAGTTACTAACACTACTAATCACTAATTATCTCACGCTTCTAACTATCGATGTCATTCTCTCTCGTCTCTATCGCTGCCATTCTCTCTCATGAAACATGACTGAAGAAAGATAAATAAACAAAGTGCAAAAACAAACCGAACTGACACCCGTTGCCGTTGCATCGCAGATAGATAACTCGTGTATCCAGAATAAATGCCTTTACTGAAGAAACAAACCCGGGGTGCTACAGCTGCGACACACATAAAAAAGCATCAATAATAATAACCTCATAAAATTGCAATATTATTTAGGAAAATAGCAACATTTTACTCACCAAAAATCCTTATTATTTGTACACAAAATCCATCCTCCTTTCTTTCCTCAAAAAGAGTTCAATTACTCTGTCATACAGATTATCCGTGTGTTTCAGTTCCATCAAGAAGTCATTTTCTATCGCCATCGAAGCTAATGCTGAAAGTCGAGCCTGCCCTGTCGTATTTCTGGCAAAGTTTTAATTCGCTTTAGGGCTGAAAATGTCCGCTCAAATGTCTGAATCACAGACTGATGTTAATTATATTTTGTCCATGAATACTTATTAAATAATTCCAAATGGTCTGTTCGCTTCCTTTCATAGCTGTTCCCTGGTTGTGCTGCATCCAGGCGTGTATTTTCATATTAAAGCATTTAACCAATCACATTACATCATAGTCAGACACTCTCTGACTATCCAATCAAAGAGGTGTGAATACGCTGGCGTTACCTAGGCCTTCTAGAAGGCCTTCGTCCCCAACTCAAAATCTGATTGGTTGAAGCAACAGTTTGATCAACACTTATTTTATGCTACAGGGCCTGCTGAACTGATTGTGAAGGCCTCCAGGCAGATTTCTTTGACCCTGGCAACAAATGATGGCTGAAATGTGATTGGTTAAATGCTTTAATATGAAAATACACGTCTGGATGCAGCGCAACCAGGGGAACAGCTATGAAAGGAAGCGAACAGACCATTTGGAATTATTTAATAAGTATTCATGGACAAAATATAATTAACATCAGTCTGTGATTCAGATATTTTTTAGGCCAGCAGAGAAGGCCTTGCAGGCCCTGACGGCCCACCACTGATTTATATATGTATAGCCTTATATCTTCATATACATATAACTTCATAAATCTGTATATATCTGGGGGTTTAATACAGATTCCCAACATCTGGAGTATTAATGCAGATTCACAACATATCTGGAGTTTTAATACAGCTGGATTCTCGCATAGCTGTGTGTAACACTACCTGCATTCTTAACATAAATGTGTACAGGACATGTTTAGGTGTGACAGTTGTCTGTTTTATAATATGTGTAGCCCAATAAAACATTAATATCTGAAGAACAACTCCCCCTTGTGTGAACAGCATTCCAAGCAAAAAAAGCAAACGTGTCATTGATGAACATACATTAAAGGCATTTTTAATTGACTGTTTCTTTCTGTTGCATAATGTTTCAAAAGTTGTTATTGCTCACTTGTTGTCTGTGTAACTGTGATGTCCCTAGGAATGGGAAATAGTTTGCTTCCTCAGCAGGTTGGGTAAATAAATTAGGAAATTACTGGGGGACAAATTGTAATGCCAGAGTTCGGCCCAAAACTCATAGCTGGAAATGGGAGCATTTTTGTGAAGTAACATATGGTTTGAGATTAGTGCGTGGGAAAGTTATCCTGGGGATATTAGCATAATTAATGTACATACAGTACTGTCCCTCCATCCTGTGTGTGCCCAAGACCTGCCCTGGGAGGGTTTCCATGCTTATGGGCCTCCTTGGGAATTGATGTTTGGGAAAGCACATGCACGTTGAAACGAAAATCACAAGAGGGGAATCATAAAGGACTGCTGGCACCTGTGGGGCATCTGCAACAGTTTCCCCCTGATGATCGTGTACAGAGTTTCCCACTGGTTTTGACAAGGCCGGAGCAGAGGCCAGGCCAGATGATGTGTGGATGTGATAATGCAATGGTGTAGCCAGGAATTCATTTCTGGCGCGTTTGAGAAAGATTTATATCCCTTTGAGGTAGGGGCTACAGTGCATGCCTGCCAACATTTATACATGAAAATACGGGAGGATTTTTATTGTTGACCCTTCCTTATGGTACAAAATTAAGAAAGAATGATTTGGTACAAATCAAAAATGACAATTACAAACAATTACAAACCCCATAATTGTTATCAGACATGTGTGGAAAGAAGCAGGATGGGGAGTTTTTCTTGGAATGTTCTTGAATGTTGTGAAATGGACCAGGTGCTTAAAACAATGCGATTGGGACCACAGCTCTACAGACACTAGACCTGGGATATGGAGAAACTCAGCACTGATAATTGGGCCCTGGGGAAAGCTGCTTGACCCCAAAACACAAAAGAAAAGCCTGTCTGCAAAGCCCAGAGACCCTTGCTGTACCTGCAGTGGGGGCGATTCTCCTCCTCATTCTCATCCAAATGATCTCAGGCCACCTGCCCTGCTGGGCTCTGTGGGGGATCAGCTAAAGAGAGCCAATCAGGTGAAGGTCAGCAGGGACCTGTCTCGCCTCTTCCTGTCGATGGGCAGTGGAGTGTAACGGTCAGGGACCTGGGCTCATGACCGAAAGGATGCAGTTTTGGTTGGGGGGCGCCGCCATTGTACCCTTGAAAGAGGTCCTTAGCTTGAATTTCTTCAGTAAATAGCCAGCTGTATAAACGATTGTATGTTAAGAAATGTAAGCTGGGTAAGTTTATCTGGATAAGAGTGTCTGATAAATGCTTGTAATGTAAATGTGGATCAGGGCTGCAGGGTGTGCTGTGTTTTGTTTTTGCCTTAAAATCAACAACCAATTCAGACCCAAGAAACCAGGTGAGGAGAGTTAACTGTGTAACTGATTTAATTAATCAATTAGGTGCTGAGTAACAATGAAAACCTCTCGACCCGGCAGTTCTGTAGATGAAGAAGGCAGATGGACAGACACCTCCCCCTGAGGATGGCTCCCCCCTCACAGGGCACATTTCATAAGTGTCCTCCTTTAGCCTCTCCACCAGACTTCCTCACACCAGCTCGTTTATTATATGGTGTTATTCCGTGAGGTACTGGACTGCAAGCAAATTAGGGATTTGGAGTAAACCCAAATCCACTGTCTCTTTCCTTTACTGTGGTATCAAGACGGCATCAGAGGTCCACCGTGATGATGTACAGTCATACCCAGGGTCTGGGTTTGAGTAAATATCATAATAATAAGGTGTGGCTGTACTATTGTACATTATCATGCCATATTAATAAGTGCATTCTTTTATAGGGTTTTTAGCTCCTGTGTAAAGCTGTGTAGCCAGAGCCTTACCAACAGATATAGTCTTTTCTTTTAATTGGTTTTGGCTTTTGCAGAGTATAGCTGAACAGCAATACCCACCATTATGTATTCGCTTTCAAAGTAATTTCTCTCTGCTATCATGGCACGGTTGAAGCATAATAGCGGGAATGTAGATTGGACAGGGGGAAGAGGTGTATCCAGGCCAGGTAGGAAGTCAGAATGTTTACTTTGCGATCGGGCCTCTTTAGCACGTTCTGTGCAGTGGCGTGTTTTGTGGGGGCAGCAGACCACAAACTTCGCTCAGCTGTGAGAGAATTCGCAGGGAGCCGCGTTCAAACAGGCCAGACCATGCCTGAGTCTGAGTGCGCTCCATTTCCAGACGTTTCCCCCCCCCAATAACCCTCCTTTATGTGGCAGCCTTTGAAGAACCAGCTCCCAACTAGTATAGAGTGGCCTGGTATGCGGTGTGTTCCCCCCTGCATGCCTACTCATGACCACTCACCCTAAGCCAGCTTAGGGCCGGGTCAGAGGTCCCACTAATTCAGATATGGAGCTTTCATCAGCGGCCGATTACCGCCTAATTCCGTGCAGGCTGGGCTCCACGTCGCTCAGTTTGTTTTCTCCTTATCTCTGTGTGAACCCAGCCACATTGTACGCAATTAACCTGCTTCTGTACGGCCGATGCACAGGTGAAGGTGGAACATGAAAGATCAGCCCTGTGAATGTTCCAGGCCAGTTCTGATGGCCAGATATCAGCACCAACACACAGGCATGCCAAAGACACATACACACATACACCTACACAACCCAATATGGACCCTAAAAGGGAGAAGCTGAATAGATAAATCCTTTTCTGCTGCCTTGGTCACTGGCATGTAAACCTTCATAATGTTTTAGAGCATGAATCTACAGAAGCATGTCACCGCCACCCCACCACCAATTCAATCCATTCAATCAATCAATCAAGTTTATTTATATAGCACAGTTTCGTACAAATTAATGCAATTCAAAGTGCTTTAACAACAGTGAGTTAATTTATGGAGACAATAAAATGATTAGAATCAGTTTCAAATATAGGAAATCAGTTTAAAAACACAATAAAATTAAAATTAAAATTAAAAACGAAATAAGATTTAGCTGACAAGTAAAACTGATAAAAGTGCAGTAGAGTGATAAAAGTGATAAAAGTGCAGTAGATTTAAAATTTGGACTGGGCTTAATAAGAATATAGTAAAATGCAGTACAGTTTAATCATTACAGTCGAAGGCCCGTGAAAAGAGCAAAGTTTTCAGTCCAGATTTAAAAGACATAATTGTAGGAGCATGTCTAATGTCATAAGGTAGTTGGTTCCAGTTATGGGTAGCGTAGAAACTAAAGGCTGCCTCACCATTTTTTGTTTGAACCTTTGGCACGATGAGCTGACCCGATCCTAAATATCTGAGTGGTCTGTTTGGTTCATACTGTCTAAGCATTTCCAAGATGTATTTTGGTCCGGAGCCGTTCAGTGCTTTATAAACTATTAGTAACACTTTAAAATCTATTCTATGGCGGACTGGAAGCCAATGTAGCGATCTAAGGATTGGAGTGATGTGTGCACTTCTTTTAGTCCTAAGAAGCCTGGCAGCAGCATTTTGGATTAGTTGGAGCCGTTTAATGGACCTTATTGAGAGGCCAGTGAAAAGTGCATTACAATAATCAACCCTACTTGAGATGAAAGCATGAATGAGGGTTTCCAGGTCTTGTTTAGACATAAAGCCTCTGACTCTTGCTATATTCTTCAGATGATAAAAGGCGGATTTGGTTATCGACTTGATATGATTATCAAAGTTAAGATCTGAGTCGATAAGCACACCAAGGTTTCTAGCCTGCGTGGTTGTTCGTAAACCGAGTGAGTCAAGGTGGAGAGCAATTTTTCTCTCGGTTCTTTGCTCCCGAACACAATCATTTCGGTTTTGTCTTTGTTTAGCTGGAGAAAGTTTTGACACATCCAGCTGTTTACTTGCTTTAAGCACCGGTATAGACAGTCAATAGAGTTGTAGTCGTCAGAGTGAACGACAGGTACATTTGTGTGTCGTCTGCATAGCTGTGGTATGAGGTTTGGTACTTCTGAAAGATTTGACTGAGGGGGAGCATGTATAAATTGAACAGCAGAGGGCCAAGGACAGAGCCTTGGGGACCCCAGAGGTCAGAGTAGTCCGTTCTGATTGGTGGCTGTTAATGTTTACAAAGTATTCTCTATCTTGTAAGTAGGATTTGAACCAGTTTAAGGCTGTGCCCGAGAGCCCGATCCAATGGTGTAGCCTGTCTATGAGTATTTGATGATCTATAGTGTCAAGGCTGCACTGAGATCCAGCAGAACGAGAACAGAGATCCTACCTGAGTCACTGTTTATACGGATATCGTTTACAACTCTAATGAGTGCCGTCACGGTGCTGTGGTGGGATCTAAAACCAGACTGAAAAGTGTCAAAAAGGCAGTTTTGGTTTAGAAAGTTGTTGAGGTGATTAGAAACGGCCTTTTCAAGGATCTTGCTGATGAAGGGAGGGTTAGAAATAGGGCGATAGTTATTTAATTTAGAAGGGTCTAGATTTTTCTTTTTAAAAGAGGTTTAATTACTGCGGTTTTTAAGATGTAGGAAAAAAGCCAGTCCGGAGGTGAGCAGTTAGCTATTTGCAGTAATTCTGAAGATAAATAGCTAAAGTTACCTTTTAAAAAGCTGGAAGGTGCAGGGTCTAAAGAGCAAGTAGATGGTTTGAGGTGCTGCACTATTTCTTCAAGCGCCTTGTTGTCAATTTCACTGAATTGTGACAAACAAGGAGGGCAGTTTTTTGGCAGATGAGAGAATGGTGCGGCTATGTTGCCGGGTGCAGAGGAGCTAATGGCTGATCGAATGTCACTAATTTTGATGCTAAAATATGAGGCAAATTCATTGCATTTATTAACAGAGCAGAGTTCAGGAGGAAGTTGAACTGGAGGGTTTGTCAGTCTGTCGACTGTAGAAAAGAGAGTCTGGGTATGATTAGTATTTCTGTTGATGACACCAGAGAAAATCATCCATTGGTGAATTGGTTATTTCCGTAGACAGAAAATTCACTATAAACTCTTATTGGATGTGTAGGACATCATATTGAAAGTAAAGACAATTATACTTTAATTGGATGGACTATCACTTTAACCCCCTGAGGTCCGTGCTTAGCTCAGAGAAGCTTTGTGATTTTGGCGTGGTCTGATATTTATCTCAATTTCATCAACTTAACACACACTTACTCCAAAGTGTTTGACATTTTTATTTGAAGGACAATCACAGCTACATTTATATGCCCTAAATAGTTTGGTCAGTATCATATGCAGCTTGTAAATAGATCTACAAACACACAAGTTATAAAGAGTAAATGTTTCTGCCGTCACAAAAGTTGTGAAAGCACACACTAAACTATAGTGACGAATTGTTTTGCCAATATGCGTTTGTTCATCAAGGCCTTGGTTATGTAAGACAAAATAGACAAAATAGTTTAGCACATCTGAGATCTAAATAGCTAAAAACCTGTTTTTATCAGAACTGGTCAAATTTATTTCAGGCTGTGGGAGGGCTATATGCTAATTTCCTGATCCACACCTGAGGGTTGTTCACACCTGTAAGATCTGTCAGATGGGCCATCTCTCTCTCAAAGGCCATCAGACAAAGACAAAAGCCAATTTCCAAAAGCAATAGTCATGCAGAGCCATGGAGTGCACTGTTGTTTCCCCGACATCTTGAGTACGCATTTCTTGCGACCAACAGAAGCCAGTTTGCCAACATCCAGAGTCTGTTTGGCAGTGGGCACAGGCACATGATCAAAAGTAGCCAGTTTTATGGGTTTAAGATATTTATTTATCTTTAAATGTCTGTATGAAAACGAAAGCAAAATCCGTGTCTGCGGAGACACAACAGAACAAACCAAAATAACCAATGATCAGGAACAAACAAGTAAGACGGTAAATCCAAAACGTATCCAAAAACTCTGAATAAACTAAACACTGGGAATCTAAACAACAATAAGCACACGAACAAACAAGTTCTCGAAAGGCAAGAAACATTAATCACAATAGGTACTATCAAGCTAAGCTAGATAATGTCCAAGCGCCGAAACAGAGAATGCCAGCTGGTTAAATATCCTCTCGTTAATTATTCGCAGCATTTCGCAATGACTCTGATTGTTTCCACATAGCGTCACAAGACGGATTCATATATTTTCACAAGTATTTGAAAACATGGGAAATAAAATAAATATCAGTATACACAGTTTGTTGCTGGCAGATCGCAACCGTAAACACAGACACGATGCTACATAATGTCGGCACATTGTAGCTATGTGTGGCCCCACGCCCCTCCCCGAGACTAGCACCTAGTTACCATGTCAATAGAAGGGGACGGTACTTCCAGGTAAAACAGAGTGAAAGGCAAGGCTTACTTTTGGTCTAATTAACCTAATTTAAAAAATCTCAAATTATTTGCCAGTGCTCAAATCGGAGAAAGTCGCGATTCTAAGGTTTCTGTCAATGTTTTTGCCGTGTGTGTATGATAAAATCTTGTGACGTTAGAAATAGTAATATACTTTTATTGCTGCTCGGATCGTCAGCGATCCAGTCGACCTCAGGGGGTTAAAGACACAAAAACACAAAAAAACTCAAATTTGAGACAGATATGGGCAAGGGGGAAACAGTTGTGAAAAAAGCATAAGTGGAAAAGAGCAGAGAGAGCGACATGATTTAATTATTTGTCTGTTGTTATGAATTCTGTCAAAGTGTATTTTATGAGCATGTTTTCATACATCAGGGAACAAGATGCAGTAAACCAGATGACAAGGATTACATTTAACTTCAAATCTTAGAGCACTGGACTTCTTCCATCCGCACTGGATATCCACAGCTGCCCCTGGCTTTATTTACGTGCCCCTGCTGCAAATAGCTTGTTTTATTTTTTGACTTACAGTATTTCTTAACACTGTAGGGCAGGTAATTCTATATCAACATTTTCCGCCTCTTCAAATAAAAACGATTTGAAATGTTCTCTGGATTTTTTTATTTAATGCAGCATTGTCTAATACACTGACCCGTTTGGACGCAAGTGCCAACGGATATAAACATTGCGCTGTCATTCTTCCATATGCGGTTTAAGTGGCAATTAAATTAGATGATTGTTACAATTCATTGAATGATTGTTTGACACATTGCTTAAAACAGAGGTTCCATCGACCCCTTGGTGCTGCAGGACTGTGGCCAGCAGCCCCGCCATAATTGGCAGTAGCATTGCCTGTGGGCAGAGAGATTGAGTCAGCTGGGCTGTCCGTGTCTTGTAGACTGCGATGTGAAAAGAAGCAGCTGCTGACATCACGTGTTCCAGAAGAGAGCACGTGCTTGTCTATGCTCTCCGAATTTACAGTGGAGGTTGCAAAAAAAATTAAAACATACTGTATATCATAATTTTTTTTTTGTCAATATTTTGTGGTAACGTCACATAGTAATATCAAAGATTATTTGTGTATTTTCTTAAAGGCAATTTTGAGGTGTATGTTTTCTCCATAGTCTGTCGGTCAAATGGGCTTACATTTTGTGTCCCATCAAGGTGCCACAGAGAATATTTTCCTTAAGTGTGATGGAGATCCATTGGCTAGTTTTAAAGTTTTAACTTGCCGGAGGAATTAGGCTAACGTAGTGATTCAAACATTTTTGACTGAAGTTTGACTGAAAGGTAATAAAATACAATTGTGATAAGTGTGATGTATTTATGGCATTTTCCTTTTAGTGAAACCACAACTGTATAAGGAGGCAGTGTAATAGACTGGCCAGGGAACTGGGCTTGTAACTCAGAGATTGCATTTCAATTCCCAGGTGGGGCACTGCTATTGTACCCTCGGTCCAAGGTACTTCACTTGAGTTGCTTCAGTAAATATTTATCTGTATAAATGGATTGTGTGTAAAGAAATGTAAAACTGTGTAAGTTGCTCTGGATAAGAGTGTCTGCTAAATGGTTGTAATGTAAATGTAATTGGGTTCGACAGCAGAATGTGGGACTTCTCTGGCCAAGATTATGGGCATAAATTATATTCATGGGTTGATTTAATGTATGGGACCCCAAGGCGCCAAGGCGGTCTGGGTTTCACTGGCAGTTTGACTGATTGATTGGCTGAGGTGTGAGGCTGCTGTAACGCTGTGTTTTGACCAAGAACATTCCAGTGTCCTGGAATTTCTCACTGTTGAAGGACAGTGATTGGGTCTGTGCTGAAGGACAGTGATTGGGTCTGTGCTGAAGGACAGTGACTGGTCAGTGGTTGGGTCTGTGCTGATTCGATCTGTGCTGAATGACAGTGCGTGAGATCATATCAGTGTCATAGTGTCAATGGCTGGATATCTCCTGCTTTTTGAAGACAAACTGGCCCTGTGGGCTCAATGAGATCCATCTCCATCCAACTGAAACACACTGGCATGTAAAGCAAAGTTGTGCTTTGTAATTGTGACAGTGAGGCGTGTCGGTCAGTCAATTCATGGACGTGGTAGATTCTTCCCTCACTAATATTTCAATCTTTAATTTCCTTGTTTTGTTTAGCTTTATTGTATTCTATTTTTAGCATTAACAGTCCTCCTTTCCTCCACCACTAATATTGTTTTACAGGCATGAAAATAAAGATAATATTTTAACACACAGGCCAGTTGATCAATATACTGTATGTCCTTAACTTTATCTCAGAAATAGTGTTTGATTTGGTGATCACTGAACTCACCAAATGGTGAAGAAGAGAACAGTCATATTTATTTATGAAATAAAGTTACAGGACAAATGATGACTGAATCCAGAGAATAGCATTTTCAAGCTGATACTGAATCTATTAGCATACCTATTTAGCAGAGTGTCAATATGCTTTGAGGAAATGATCAAATGCAACCCTGCCGAACGTCTGTTCCTGAAATGGTCATTACATTACATTATGTTACCTTGCATTCACTTAGCAGACGCTCTTATACAGAGTGACCAACAATGCAGGAGAACACAAGTGTATCCACATGAAGTATAAGAGCAATACTGACATAGATCTGACTAACACTCCCAGACCAGTGAGTGTACGAACAAAATCACTAAAGCACTACCGAAGGTTAACTATGCCAACCCTATAACTCTACCTCAAACTGTAAACGCATACAGATACATCTGTCACACGCCACCTAACAAACGCTGGATGGGAACAGAGCAGACTGGAGACACGGAGTGGAGTTTGTCGGTCTACAGACTGGATTGCATTTTACATTTTTACATTTTAAGCATTTAGCAGACGCTCTTATCCAGAGCGACTTACAAGATGTGCATTAATACAAGGTGAGAACAATCAAAGTTAGCGTACAAGATCAGTGCAGTAAAACGGCAAAATACATCATTGCAGGCATCTGCGTATCATACCTGTAACATTGGGAAAGAAAAGGTTAGTGGGTTTTTTTTTGTTTTTTTTTGTTTTTTGAACAAGTTGTGGCGTCCCCAAGGGTTGGGCGACACTCACTGACCTTTCAGAGGGCGTAGGCAAGTGCAATAACACTGAGGAGGCAGTAATATCAGCAGAAATGATGATTTATTAAACAAACAACACAAAACGCAGGGTGGGGTCTTTTGGGGCATACGAACACAAAGTCCACAATCCTTGTCTCTTTGTCGATGTCCGTTCCAAATCCGCAATCCAGGTCCAAGTTCCGTTGTCCAGTCCGTAATCCAATCCCAATCAATCCAATCCAATTTCCAACAAACAATTCCCCAACACTCTCTTTCAAAAAAACTCTTTCTCACCGCTCCTTGTAAATCCTGGCTGGTCAATGACTTCACAGGTATTTACTCAACAAACTCGCACAGCAACTCCTTTCACAACTCGTTCCTACTCCTTTCCAAGAACAATGGGCATCAGCCTTTAAATAGGCCTTTGAAATGGCTTTCAGCTGTTTGTTATCTCTATTGCCTGACTTGGTTCAGGTGTTGCGGTGGCATGCTGGGAAATGTAGTGAAAATGGCTGCCATGTGTTGGAGGCCAGGCAGCCATTTTGTGGTGCAACCCTTCGGGCTGGCACACACCCTCCTCCTCAGCTCTGACCTCGGGAGGGCCGGCGGCCTATGTCCAGCGGCCACCAGGAGGGTCCCCCTCTCCAGGTCCACTCAGGAAGTGTCCCCTGGGTCAAGCGTCCAGAATCCCCAGTCTCCGGTTGCCTGAAAAAATGTCTGGCAGACATTAATGAGTGACGCAAGTTGCTCACCTTTTCTGCCACAAAATGGCCAACAGTGTGTACAGGCTCTGGGCTCCATGGACGGAGCGGTCACCGCTCCTGCTCTGGTCTTCACCAGCCCTCCATGGCTCCTCCGGTATACGTTACGCCATTCCGGATCCAGTGTCCAGGCTTCAGCCTTTTCCTCCACCTCCCTTTTCCTTTCAGGGGGTCAGGTGGGGTAACTGGGAAAACATGCCCTTCACCACACGGTTAATTCTCCCTTTGTCTTTCTCGGTCCTTCTGGCCTCTCTGCTCCATAAATGGCTGTTACAGTTAATCCTTTTAATTTTACTTCCGTTCTTTTCTGAGTTTCTTTTCCCGTGAGTTTTAGTGATTTCCACTCTTCTTCTCAGTCTTTTCATTTTTAGTGAGGGGGATGGACTCACCACATCAGGAGATGGTTGGGTGCTCAAACAGACCTCGGCCATAATTATGAGGCCTTTCCTCAACCCTATGGTCCCCATAGCTCCTCTAGGCTCCTGAAAGGTCCGGCAGGCTGAGTGGGACTGAGGACCATTGTCCCCACTCCAAGGTCTGGTCATCATGTCCTCCCAGTTCCGCTGGCTGCGAGACCTCCACCTGCGTGCTAGCGTCTTGGGTGACAGGAACACACTTTACACAGTCCAGCTCTTCACTCACCCCTTTCAGTCGGGCTTGTAGGTCCAGCACAGTCTCGGCTTGGACCTTCAGTACTTCCCGAAATGCATTTTCTGTGGCCCGCTGCTGGGCTTCCATCTCGCCATTTTCCCCTGAAGCTGTGCGGTCTGCTCCAGCTGCAGCTTCTGTACTTGCTCCTGGTGCTCCAGCGCACTCTTCTCCGCCGTCTCATCCGCCTCTTTGAGTCTGCGCTCGAACCATCCCTTGGTGCCCTCCATGGACTGGATTTGAGCCTGCAGCTTCTCCACCGTCTGCTGTAGGCTCTCCAGCTCCCGAGTGCGGGCCTTCTCGTGCGGAGTTGTGAGCGGATCTCCTCCCCTCGGCGTGGTTCTTGTCCTCGTGCAGGCCGCGCAGCTCCTTCTCGTAGCGCGCCCGCCCGCCCAGCACCTCCTTCTCGTGCTGCAGCCGCGCGTCGCTCAGCTCCTCCTTGTGCCCGCGATTTCTCCTGCGCCATGTCAATGGCCAGCTCGTCCAACATGGCCTTTGCGCTTGTCCGCCGTCTTCCTGGTCTCCTCCAGCTCCTGCTGGAGTTTGTCCTTTCTCTTGGCCCAGTTCAGTCAGCTGCTCCAGGAGCCGGCTGTTGGCGCGGTTTACCTCCTGCAGCTGGGAGCTGACGTCATCTCTCTGGGCCAGGAGCTTCTCCTGCTCGGTCTGCCTCTGCTGCAGCTCCACGTTCAGCGCCATTTCCTGCTCCACACTCTTCTCCAGCTGGGCCAGCTGCTCCCGCAGGCGTTGGCCTCGACCTGGTGCGTATCCCTGCTCTCCTGCTCCACTCGGCACCGGAGTTGCTCCGCCTCGGACGCATGGTTCTCCGCTGCTTTCCTTAGCTCTGCCTCCTTCTGGGCGAGCCTGGTCTGTGCATCCCCCAAGGCCCTGGCATACTCATCTGTGGCCTGGTCCTGGGACTCCTGCATGTCCAGACAATGTCGCTGCTCATTCTCACACATCTTTGTTAGGTTTCTCACCTGTTCTTTGAGCGCCAGGTTGTGGGACTCTACACGCCTCATCTCATCGCCATGGGATGCCTTCTCCTTTTCTATCTCCGCACCCATGATTCTCACCACTCCCAGGGAGTCCATGTGGTGCTCCTCTACTAACTTCATTACTGCCATCATGTGGCGCTCCTCTGAGCGCTCACCTCCAACTTTGCCTTGCACAGCTCAAGCTGGGCACTCTGCTTCAGCTGTTGGACCTCACGGAGGGTGACACGCCATTGGTCCTCCACCATGGCTGCCGTCTCTTCAGTCTCTGCATCTCTTCCATCGTGGAGTCTGTTGCACAAACCAAACATAAACCCTGCTGCACTACCTCCTCTTGCCTATCTGTGCTGCCTCTGCCCGCGTTCTCCACCATATGGCGTCCCCAGGGTTGGGCGACACTCACTGACCTTTCAGGCGTAGGCAAGTGCAATAACACTGAGGAGGCAGTAATATCAGCAGAAATGATGATTTATTAAACAAACAACACAAAACGCAGGGTGGGGTCTTTTGGGGCATACGAACACAAAGTCACAATCCTTGTCTCTTTATCGATGTCCGTTCCAAATCCAGGTCAAGTTTCGTTGTCAGTCCAGTAATCAATCCCAATCAATCCAATCCAATTTCAACAAACAATTCCCCAACACTCTCTTTCAAAAAAACTCTTTCTCACCGCTCCTTGTAAATCCTAGCTGGTCAATGACTTCACAGGTATTTACTCAACAAACTCGCACAGCAACTCCTTTCACAACTCGTTCCTACTCCTTTCCAAGAACAATGGGCATCAGCCCTTTAAATAGGCCTTTGAAATGGCTTTCAGCTGTTTGTTATCTCTATTGCCTGACTTGGTTCAGGTGTTGCGGTGGCATGCTGGGAAATGTAGTGAAAATGGCTGCCATGTGTTGGAGGCCAGGCAGCCATTTTGTGGTGCAACCCTTCGGGCTGGCACAAAGTAAACAGTGGTGATGACAGATTGCCTAGATGGACAGTGTTCAGTGGTAGTGGAGTCTGAAGAGGTGGGTTTTGAGTCTCTTGCGGAAGATTGGAAGTGATTCCGCAGTCCTGACCGATTGCGGGAGGTCGTTCCACCATCGAGGACCAGGACAGAGAAGGCGAGACGCGAGGAGCGGCTGCCAGGCGCCCGGAGGGATGGGGCAGTCAGTCTGCCAGCGGAGGCGGAGCGGAGGGTCTGGACGGGGTGTAGGGCGTGATGAGTGACTGGAGGTATGGGGAGCAGTACCTCTGGCCGCTTGAAAAGCAAGCACCAGTGACTTGAATCTGATGCGTGCTGCGATGGGAGCCAATGCAGAGAGGAGAGTAGAGGGGGTGGCGTGGGTGAACCGGCTGGTTGAACACCAGGCGAGCAGCAGCATTCTGGACTAGTTGCAGTGGCTTGATGGCACAGGCGGAAGGCCTGCCAGCAAGGAATTGCAGTAGTCCAGGCGTGAGATCACCAGGGCCTGGACCAGGAGTTGAGTGGCCTCTTGGGTGAACGGTCTGATCCTCCGGATGTTGTGGAGGGGAGAAGCGGCAGGTCCGGAGATCGCTGCAATATGGCTCGAGAAGCACAGCTGGTTGTCAGGAGTTACCCGAGACTCCTGGCAGACTGGGACGGAGACACTATGGAGCCTTCCACGGTAATTGACGCATCAATCATCGGGGCCCCCCGGCTGGGAGGAAGAGCAGCTCTGTCTTCCCCAGGTTCAGCTTCAGGTGGTGGGTGGACATCCATGCGGAGATGTCAGCCAGGCATGCAGAGATCCGTGCGGGACCTGGGTATCAGATGGAGGAAGGAGAGAAACAGTTGAGTGTCATCAGCATAACAGTGATAGGAAAAACCATGAGCAGAAATAACAGAGCCAAGTGACTTGGTGTACAGAGAAAATAGGACAGGGCCTAGCACCGGGCCCTGCGGGGACACCGGTGGAGAGGGTGCGGGGAGAGGAGAGGATCCTCTCCAGGCCACCTGGTAGGACCGGTCAGCCAGGTAGGACTCAAACCATGTCAGCACAGATCCAGAGATTCCCATCTCGGCGAGAGATGAGAGCAGGATCCGGTGGTCCACGGTGTCGAATGCGCCGACAGGTCAAGGAGGAGGAGGACGGAGCTAAGGGATCGGGACTTAGCGGCGTGAAGAGCCTCCCAGACCGCAAGGAGAGCAGTCTCTGTGGAGTGGCGGCTCTGAACCCAGATTGGTTGGGATCAAGCAGGTCGTTCTGTAAGAGATGAGCAGACAGTTGATTATAGACAGCCCGGCTCTAACGTTTTGGAGAGGAAAGGGAGGAGAGAGACAGGTCGGTAGTTAGAGATGACAGCAGGATTCAGAGGGTTTTTGAGGAGGGGACAACCTGGGCGCATTTGAGGGAGGAGGGGACAGAGCCAGAGGAAAAAGAGAGGAGTTAATGACATTAGAGACAAAGGAGGATGTCCATAGCAATGGACTGGAAGAGGGGGAAGGAATGGGATCAAGAGGGCAGGTGGTGGGGACGGTGGGAGAGAACAAGTTGAAGGATGTCCAAGTCAGGGAGGGGGTGAGAAGAAGAGGACAGAGAGGTGGGAGGTTTAGGTAGCGGGATGGGAGAGAGGGAGGGGTAGGGGGAAAGGAGTTGCGAATGACCTCAACCTTCTCGTGAAAAAGAAGGATGAGAAGTCATCTGCGGTTATAGAGGGAGGGGGTGGGGGGAGGAGGAGGGGTGAGGAGAGAGGAAAATGTAGCATAGAGTTTCGTGGGTTGGAAACAGAGGATTGAATCTTAGAAAGGAAGAATGCAGACTTAGCAGAGGAGAGGTTAGCGGAGAAGGAAGCCAGGAGTATGTGGAAGTCAGACAGAGCTGCAAGGGATTTGGATTTTCTCCATTTCCTTTCTACACGAGCTTCAGACGGTTAGCCCGAATGGAATCGGTTAGCCAGGGGCGGGGCGGAGACGAGCGGGTTTAGCGGATAGAGGACAGAGTAAGTCAAAGGAGGAGGAGAGAGAGGAAAGTAGGGTGGATGATGCTACTTCAGCAGGTAGCTGAGAGAAGGCATCAGCAGGGGAAAGGAAGATAGGACAGTAGCTGACAGGGCAGCGGGTGAGAGAGAGCGGGCGTTGCGACGGACAAGGACAGTGGGAGCAGGTGAGGATGGTTTAGGGACAGAGGAGGGAGGGAGAAAGACAGAAAGGAATGGTCAGACACATGTAGAGGCGATACCGTAATGTTGGGTGAGGCACAGTTCCTGGTGAAAGACCAGGTCCAGTTGGTTGCGGCCTTGTGGGTGGATGGGGATTCAGCCATGGTGAAGTCAAAGGACTGAAGGAGGGGAGGAATGCAGAGGCCTGGGAGGTCTCTAGCTGCAGGTTGAAGTCCCGAGGAGTAAGACGGGAGTGCCGTCCTCAGGGAAGGCACTGAGTAGGGCATCCATCTCGTCTAGGAAACTCCCCAGTGGACCTGGAGGCGGTAAAGAACAATGATGTGCAGTTTACATGGAACAGTGACAGTGACAGCATGAAATTCAAAAGGAGGAGGGTGAGAAGTGAGGAAGAGGAACAATACCATTCCACAGGGGGAAATGAGTATACCTGTCCCTCCACCTCTACCTGAAAGTCGTGGAGTGTGGGAGAAGGTGTAGGCGGCAGAAGAGCAGCAGGGGTGGCCGTGTTTTGCGGAGGATCCAGGTCTCCGTGGCGCCAGGAACTGCAGGGAGTAGTGAGGCCTGGGCCGAGATGAAATCGGCCTTCCGGACAGCGGACTGGCAGTTCCATAGTCCGCCTGCTACCACCACGTCAACACCGGGAGATCTAGGGAGGGTGGATGAGGTTGGACAGATTACGGTGTGGGTAGAATCTCTCCTTCTAGGCAATCTAGAAGAGGAGACATGGACTGGGATAGGAGGAAGCATGTAGTGTTAGATGCAGAGGTAGTACAATAGGGAGATACAAAACTATGATACTCACCGTGCGGCGAGCACTCCCTAGCTAGCCCCTCGGTGGACTCCTGCAGGTAGACTCCTCCGTCTTTGTCCGCCGAGTCTTCGTCCGGGAGGCTAGGACGGGGAGGCTGCCATGAAAAAAGCCGCTATCCACAACTATGGCTGCTAATATAGCCGGTGATGCTGGGCGCTAAGTGGCGAGTGCCACCTGACAACAATGCAGTAATTAACAACTGTTCGCTTTCTAAGGCTACTAAAGGAACACTCAACAACAAACACGGGCTGATACAATAAAACCGATAGAAAACAGCTGAGTCGCAATCAGCTTTGAAATACAGTTACAACGCAGCGATATAATCTAATAACTGCTGGGCGTCACGACACTATAGCCAGCTAGTTACAATAACAAAGTAGCATTAAGTGCCAATTCTACCCGATGGGACAGGATCTAACGCAGAGGCTAAGCAAACAAAATCTAGCGCCGGATAAGTACACTTTACAAGCACGCCACAAGACCGTTCTAGCCGAGGTACAAATGCACGGATTGTATTTTATTTTTCTTGTCTCTCCCCCCAGACATGGGGAAGAGACTGTGGGAGTAGCAGGTTAACATATAACAAAGACAAACACAAACACAAAAATCTTCACCCTACTCGCCTTGAAGCTTTAAGGTAAAAACAACAAACTAAAATAACTATAACTTATACTTGGTGTCCTGACCACCGTGGGACATTCATTCTACCACTGGGGGGGACAGAAGAGACAGACAAGCCTCTTGGGGTGGATGGCATGGCACCCTTAATGTGGAATAAAGGAATGATTCCTTTATCAAACACAATGTTTGCATTCTTGTTTCAGTGTGTGGAAAATTACATGGCTTTCCTGAATGATAGCAGGAGCTTTTTATCGTCCCTGAATGGCAGTTGAAAGCAGATTTACTGCCCATATGGTTCAGATTAAGGGATATCTTCTTTGAAATGTGGTGTTCATTTTGATAGATTTTTGATAGATAATCATGGTAACTCAGAGCCAAAAGAAAGAGAAGAACAAAGGCAGGCATTAGAGTTCCTTCTTTCTTGCATAACTCTGCATTTTGCAGTTTGCCTCAAAAATTAGACATTTTATATTTCTGCACAAAAGAGAATTCTAAGGATATTTCTGTATACCATATAATCATCTTTTTTTATTTTTATATAAAAGACCATCACTGCATTTATAATGAATATTTTATTATGGGTATTTCAAAAGAAATGAGAAATATGAGCCTCTTCAGCTCCTTTTCAAATGGTGAGATATGTTGTGAGTCTGTATTAAAACTCCAGATATGTTGGGATGGTGGCGAGTAACAGACTGTGGTGGAAATCTGCTCTCTGTAGTCCTCCTTTCCTTAGGGAGGAGTAAGATTAACTGGTGGTAAAAGAGGATATCCTGCAGTAGTATGAGGGGACTGAACTGGGCAGTGTGCACGTGGCACCCTGCTGCTCGTTAAAATCTCTTCTCTGGCTCATGATTCCAAGGCATTTTCCTCTGATTACTGCAGAGAATTCATAAACCCACCTCACTTTATTTTTAGCCGCAACAGTTGGCCACTGATGGGGGTGTGGATGAACTCTCAAACTGGCATTGAACCCCCCCCACATTCACATACACCCCAGCCTCCTACAGTTCTCTCAGCAGTAGTGCATGTACAATTTCCACACTGCAGACAGCACAGCTACCACTGACAGAGGGCGAGAGGTGTACCTCTCACTGCTGAAGGTTTGGTAGCACACTTCGCAGGAGTCGTCATTCAAAACAGGGTGCCGCACCAGACCACTGTGCTTACTCACCGATTGCTTGTTTTCACATGCTCGGTGAAAGTAATTTTGGCTTTACCTGTATCATTTGTGTTTTTGTGCAGTGCATAATTCTGGATATGATGGCCAATGGAAGTCAACTGGTGCATGACTGCTTCACTGGGACTCACCTGCTCCAGGTAAGGACCTGCACAGGTGTGCAAATGGTGCATATTTCATAAACAACTGAGCTTTTTTAGCACTCTTTTACACACACACTAGTCAAGTGAAGACACAAAGATGTGCCTGCATGGGTAGTGTATATATGTGCAGCTGTTACTGATGAATTAAGAGTAAGATTAAACAGCTGTGAAAACCAGCAGTTGTTTTGACATATATATACAGTCGTGGCCAAAAATATTGGCACCCTTGCATTTTTTTCAACAAATAATGCACCATTTGTTCAGAAAATTGTTGAAATTAAAACATCTTTTGGTGTCCACATGTGTATTTCTTTGGTTTGCATGGAACAAAACTAAAAAGCTGAAAAAATACTGAATCTTAGCTTATTCCACACAGAAATCCTAAAATGGCCTGGACAATATTACTGATACCTTCTAGAAGTTGTAAGACATAATTGGATTTCAAGTAGGTGATTCCACTTTCATTAGTCATTGAACTCAGCTGTGGTGAGTCACAGGTGCCTGCAATCTAATAATCACTCATCCAACCAGTTTGAATGGAGAAA